>BRDA01000649.1:64448-77296 GCA_036984385.1 Crenuchus spilurus
CAAATACACTTCCTTTTGTATGGACACGTCTAGTAGACCCAGTGTCAACCGTTCCTTTCTCCAGTGTCTGAGGTGGTGAAGAAGTAATCTTTCTTGCTATGGGGAAAATGCATCCAGCTAACGAGCAAACCAGCTAACGAGCTCGGCTCCTGCACGGATTAAACTCATAAGTAGGGTTACCACTGTATTATTTTTTGTCTTGTATGTGAGCAGCATCAATGTACAGCAAATGAAGTAGGGCTGTACAATATATTTGATTTGATTTATTATGATTTTTAATTTTATTATTATGAATTTTGCCAAAACAGTATGCAAATCAGCAGCTAAAAATCACATTTATAACTGCAGGTGAGAGTGTATAACCTGACACAGTATGAGCATGGGGCAGACGACGTGTTGGTGATGGGCACTGATGGCCTATGGGACGTTCTTTCTAATGAAGAAGTGGTGGAGTCTGTGACCTCTTTCCTTGCCAACTGTGACCCAGATGATCTGCACAGGTATGTTTTCCTTCACATAAACCAAATCTGTGCTGGATGACAGAAGTAATTACTTTACATTAAGCTCATCAGTAACTGAAGTATAAAGTTAAGCTGGGTTTACACTGTAATCATCATCATGATTTTGCTTTTATGGTTAAAATCACTCCTGGTACTAAATGTTTTAGGATTGGTAGACACTGTAATGTAGGCTGTGGCATTCCGTGTAATGCCCAATGACTTAAGGCCAGTTCAAGCGGTGTCTGGATTAAAATCTCAGCATATAACCATTCCAGCACGGCTTATGTACAAGCCAGGATATCACTGGATGACAAAACTCATGGGACAACTACAAATAGAGTAGTGGCAGTGGTGAACTGTAAACCAAACGTGATTTGTGGCATGGTTTTACAAAGCGTTGCGCTACCACGGTTTTGTTTTGGTTCACACAACCCCATGTTCTGCTCGTCTGAAGTTTGCTCATTATAGATGTATGAGTCTTTTCTTCTGAGAACAGCCTTAAGACCAGTGAAACCGCTCAGTGTAAATCCAGCTGTAAAAAATGCACTCCTTTGATAAAATCATGAATACTGTGAGTGCCACACTGCTTAGTCTTCTGTTGAAGTCTTTATGCTTACATAAAATATATAAAATAAATAGGATGTCTATTGCAGTACTTAAGACTATTCAGCATTATTAAATGGTTAAATGATGAACTAAGCTCTAATGAAGCATTTATTGACTAATCATTGATAAATAAAGACTTTATTTCACATCTATATGAATTATTAGCCAATAAGAACTTAAGTCTTGTATAAGGGCCACAAGTGGCTCAGCGGACTAAGATGCTGACAGAGAATCACAAGTTTGAATCCCGGTCATGCTGTTCACTGACAGCTGGGGCCAGAGAGAGCAAAAATTGGTTGTGCTCTCTCTAGGTGGGCAGATTCCCATCACTTTCACAATACTAGCTGCGGCGTTTACTGATTGGTCCATCAGAGCTTGGGATCCTGCACATTTCAAGTCCAAAAAGAGGCGTTGGCCGCATCACATGCTTGTGCTTGTCTTGTCCCTCCTACAGTCGGGGACATTGCAAAGTGATGGGGAGAGCCCCTAGTGGATGGGAAGGGTTAATTAGTTGGGATTACGGCTGCCATGATTAGTCACGATTATGTCGACTATTAAAATTGTCGACGACTAATTTAATAGTCGATGCGTCGTTTGTATTTTTTACTTTCTTTTTCTCTCCAAACTGCTGCGTTTTTCTCACCTTTTACTGCTGCGTCTTCCTTTCTGTCCTTGCGCAGTAGTGGTAACCGGGGTAGCCCGTTGATGACGTCACACACACAGGCTCATCATGGCTAGCCGCAACGGAGCTCAAAAGAGTGGGATAATTTTAAGAAAATGAAAGAGAAACGTGTGCAGAACTTGTCTTCCACGGCAGCACAACTGCGATGCACGAGCACCTGAAAAGGAAGCCTGTTGTGGCTGATTGTGACAATGATGAAGAGGGACCATCATCTCTGTAAGCTAAATTGCTAGTTAGCTGCTAAAATTAGCGTAAACAGAGAGTTAACTTGCTGCTTACTCATAATTATAGCTGTAAAAGTGAACATTAGCGATGACGATCGGATTCATTAGCCTTAGCACACATTCATGTGTTTTCTGTAAGTCATGTGTTTGAATAGCAATGCTAATGTTTTCTAATGTTACGTTTCAGTGCTACGTTTACACTTTACGCTAAACAGTTAAATAATTGTTTGTTGCAACAAGCTGCATATTTAAAGGTTTAATGAACTATGGTCTTAATTGTTTTTATTTTTAGTTAGCATATAGCTGAAATCTAATGACGGTTATATAATAGCAGCTGCATTCTAGTGCGATAAGTTGTATGTTTTATACTCAATTAACGTATGATCCGATTAGTCGACTAATCGTAAAAAATAATCGGTGATTAGTCGACTATAAAAATAATCGTTTGTGGCAGCCCTAGTTGGGATTAAGGGTTAATTAGTTACTACTCCATTGGGAGGAGGGAAAAATGGCAAATAATTTAAATAAATAAGTATTGTTTAAGCACTTAGTGAAGATTTAATTATCAATGAAAACGAATGACTAAAATTGCTGCTAATGATGCCCTAAAAGATTGTTCCTAAACATTGTGATCTGTAAAAGCTATGAGAAGCATCTGTATAAAACACCTGTTTGGATCATTTAAACTACCTAATGTCAGTTTTTACAGCATATCAATACGGTCTCTGCATTTTTAAATGAATGAAATTGGGAAAAAAAAATCCATATTCAATATTTTGTCATTTACCCAAGTCTTCAGTTGTTTTTTGTACAGTTAGATTTTTTTTGGAAGCATCACGAGCAAGTAATGGAAGCTTATTTACACTGAATGGCATCTTACAACCTGCTTACCACCAGGTTGTGAAATGTGGGGCTTCAAATTAACTTGCTTATGGTTTCTGATATGGTAAGATGTATTGCTATATATATTGCTCTTTCCTGAGGACTATATAGAGTGACAGTGGTAGTCTGAGTATTTGCATTTAAACTTGTAATTTGTAATAAACTTGTAAATGTGTACTGATGTTTGCGTGTACCTTTTTATCAAATATATGACATTTCTCTGGGTTTCCATGGCCCACAGGTACACTATGGCAGCCCAGGATCTTGTGATGCGTGCTCGGGGTGTTCTCAGGGACCGAGGCTGGCGTATAACGAATGACCGTTTAGGCTCTGGAGATGACATTTCTGTCTACATCATCCCACTCATGTATGGTAATCGGCAACCATAGAGCAGGGTGCTTCTCTGGTGAGCCCTGTTCTCCATCACAACACTGCACAGCTCCAAAAGCTCTACCTATCCTGTTGTTTCTCAGTGCACTCCCAGTGATGTACAGTGTACAGTGTTCTTTATGCTGGCATGAGGGGAACAAAGCATTTCTATAGTACTTAGTGTAACTTTCTAGACTGATCTGGTCTAGAGTCACTTTCTACTTCACCACTGCATGGTCGTTATTTTTTATGTCTTTGATTTCCTGTTACACAACATGAAGACTAAGGTACGGCTTTCTTTGCCCTATGAAGGCAAATCTTACTGTCCAGTCTTCCGCAAGCATTGTTTTCATGTTGCGTCATCTCTTCCCGTGTTGTTTAGCAGTAGAAACTATGGATGTATGAGCAAAGTGCAATCATTTCCAAATCTGTCCATGTTTTCTAATCATTGTTGCTTATTTCAGTGTCCAAAGCTGGTCACTACACTTAGTGTATTTCTTAAAGAATATTGTAATGTTTTATTGATTGTATGTTACATAAATAGAACAGTAGGTCGAGCTGAATTTGTACTGTAGTATATTCATTTTCAACTTGGGAGCCATCTCTCTTTCGTACGTAGACAAATTACGATCTGATGGTAATAATCATGTTCATTGTGACTTTTTTGTGGGTATTTGACAAAGCAGAATTTCTCAGTTAAACCAAAAGTTAAGTTAGTGTAACATGACGATAAGTGAGGGGCATTCCAGTTACTCACGCTTGGTTTAAGTTACCCGCTTTTGAGAAATCGTGTTTTGTGAAACACCCATCAGTGCTCCTCTTTCTTTGTTAAATCAGGACCAAAAATGTCTTGGGATGAGAATGAGGTTGTTGGAGATACTACAAATATTATGAAATATGTAATCACTCTCTCATGTGCCATTCTGTGCAGTTTGTCCAATTGCTAGAGAATTTTGTATGAGCACTTCAGTCGTCACTTGCAGTAATTTGCATATATGCAGTATGTTTACATCCAACATTTGTACGTCTATAATTTGGAGTAACTGTGGTTACACTTAATTTTGATGATCCCATATAGAAAGATTATCTGTAGACTTTTAAATGGATCAGGTTAAGAGTTAAGGTCGAGTTTAACGCAATCCAGTTACATTTAATAGTTGTTCAATTGAATCTCCAAGACGAGCTGAGCATCTACAAGCAGTCTGTGTTACTACGCATGGCTTATGTCCATGTATTTGCTGAGCTGAGAGGGGATGTTCCACTGGGATCATGTAAACAGTCAGAGCATTTGGCCATTGCTGCGACTCTGACCCAGCCAATCCCTTCAATCAGATTAGAGATGGATCCGAGTCCCAACTTTAAAATCCCATGTTCACTCAGGTCTTCCTCAGAAAACAGGAAGTCTGCTTTAGCTAAACGATGCACTGCATTTATGGTGATACACCTAAAATAAAATATCCAAGCACAGAACCATTTAAGAGCCTTTATTTCTGAGTGTAGATCTAATGACTCAAACCTTTAAAACTGGAACAAATTGCTTTGCATGAATTGCCCTCAAATTCTATTTGCAGTATTTAAAAAAAGAGTTTTAATGTGTGCATGTCAATTCAAGATTGGAGTTTTGGATAAAGACAAAAACGATAGGGTTCCCATGGAAACTGCTGTTAATATTACATGCACTTAAGTCATTACTTTATGATACCTGGAGTGGTACTACAGGTTAATTGCTCGATGTCATGTTCTTGCTTCATTTTTGAAGTACGTGTTAATTCCTGGGACGTTTTTGGTAAAGGTAAAGGAAAAAAGAATGTTGGAGTGAATTCTGGATGAGAGAATTCTTCAGAAAACTACTGTGCCACATCAAACCTACCGTGCAAAAATAAGAACAGTTGTAACTTGGTTAATAAAAACTGAGCTCAGGGTTTTACGGACTTAAGAGTTTAAATACAAAAATGTAGTATTGGAGTCTAGCTCCTCTGTTTTCTTTTCAACAGAAGATTATATTTGTGAGAAAAGCAGCAGGTGATGACGGATGTACATAAGCAGCTTCCCTCCTGACGTTTAAACGCAGTCAGAACTATTCCGTCAGATAAAGAGGCACTTAAAATGCAAAAGTAGCTGCATTGTTTGGGGAAGTGCCTAATTGGACATTGATGGTGCCCCTTAAGTTATCAGAATTCATAACTTATTTAATTTAAAAACATTTTTCATGTACAGTCTAAATGTTTCAGGTATTAGTGGTCACATTTTTATAATGTCCTGATTTGTCTCATTTTCTCTTTTTTCTTCAATCAAACTTGTTTGATTAGTTCTACAGATTGTGTGGGGGTGGGATGGGTATTTATGTACTGTAACAGATCAATAGATATGATTTTGGACACTTGATTCTCCCCTGTGAATGTGAAATGTACATTTTGTACAGTTAATGAAGTCAAAAGATATTTTTCATGTTAAGATGTATTTTATGTGCAATGACTGGGAAAATGTTTACCTTCTGTTTTTTTTCCAAAAATAAAGCAGTTATGAAGACATGGCTTGTCTGTGTTTAGTAGTGTCTAATTGTACACCATTAGGGTTTAACATTGCTTTTTCCTAACAAAGCAGCCAGTGTGTGTCAACAGCACGTAAAAACCCTACCATCACACGACTGTGCTAAGAATAGTCCACAACCCAAATTATCTGGAAAGAGTCTCCGGTCCCTTTACCTTAATACACAAGGCAGAATAGATGGGTAATGAACTGGGTTACAGTAATCTTTTGTGAAAAAATTACCAGTGAAAGTAAAATAAAATGCAAATTTTACATTTTACTGCTTCTGTTTAGCATCACTACCATTATAATTAGTTTCACTACAGAGTCCCATTACACACACAACCATTCAAATTACTTCAACTGAAGGGCAGGAATGTTGGCAAATCAGGTGGAATTCCCCTTTAACAAAATCATTATTTGGCTATACAGCAGCAGGTGACTTGTGTAATGCTAAGTAGTATTTTATATAACACACATCCTTAAACTAACAATATTATTAATATTACTGACTGCTCTGCTTAATCAGATGCCATGATCTTGATTCTTTGAGGGTTTGCCCAATACCCATGCAGGGAACAGTTTGAGAGCACTGGTGGAAATTTCACTGCATGCCATCAGAGAGGCGGGAGACTTTTGAGGGTTGCTACGGAGACAATTCGATGGAGATCAGTGAGCCATCTGGTCTGGATATAAACCACTTATACTTCATGCCACCATGTTTATGGTTTTGACATAGCCATCATCATCATCATCTTCAACTTTTGCTCTAAATATTTTTTTTTGTCTGCTGTCAGTCAATTTAATTCCGTCATACTGAACATGTTTTGGAGATGCTGCACCACTGTCTTTCAGGGTATTATTATAGTGGGCTACTCTACTCATACTCTCTGGGTTGCCTCTGGAGGCGGTTTGACACTTGCCAGTTCCGCTGTTGCTGCCCACTCTGATGATGCATAGCCATTCTGAAAAGCGTAGGATACCCTTTAACTCAACGCTCTGATCATTCAAACTGCTCTTATTTCTCCTTTTTTGTCTGAATTCTCTCATCCTGAACATTTTAAACTAAGATTATACTCAAAAAATATTTTATTGACGACTACTTGCATTGTTAAAATACGTTTTACTTAGAATAAATCTACCCCAAAAGTGTAATGACTGAGGTCAAGCATACGTTATGTAACAACTGTCTTGTGTCCACTGACTAACTATAATACAGGTTGATTACAAAATACAAAATCTACTTGCAAAAAAACAACCTTGTGCTAAAAACAATCACTGCTTAGATTGAAAACAATCACTGCACTGATTAGATATAAACCATTCAAAAATGTTCCCCTTCTAACCCAACATTCCTAAAAAAACTGATCTCGGAAAACTAGTTTTATACCAAAGGAACTTCTGATGCACTATTTTGAATGACAAATTTAACACTGAATTGAAATCACTACCCTAACCCCAAATACATGGTTCTACTTTCCAGTCCAGCCACTATCTGGTTTCCCCAACCTCATAACGGTCACATCTACAGCACCTTCATGTTTTCAGTTCACCAACAAATACAACACATTCAGTGCTTCTGTCCTATTTATGTCCACTTTAAGGCATTTTCACTTTCTTTAATCGGGTCTTCACAACCATAAAGCCGTGGTTACCTGATGCAGGTGTGTTTGCAGTTGAAACTGAATAAAAAATGTTAACTGGATTAAAAATGCACAATACTGAATTATAAATATTGAACGTTGAATACTTGTGATTTGCGACCCGACTGAACTGAGAGTAGATCAGGGTAGAGATTGGATTATACAGATCCTCACAAGATAATCTGGAGATATTTTTAAATTGTTTTCTAATAGAACATTTGGAACTGATATTAAGGGATATTTTACCAAATTATGACTGTAAACCCTGTAGAAATACAGTAAAACATCTGATAAAGCAGAGTTGCCAGTTTATTACTTGATACATCAAATGCACCCCCCATTCAGGAGCACCGAGTAGGCACAGATGGTAGCCCATTTAACAAATCAGTAACCAAATCTATCAAAAGGACGGGACCACCATAGGAACTATGCTTTCTAGATGTAGTTTTGGCAGGGGACAATTCTCTACCTAGCAGTGACCAGCCAATAATATCAATGTGATCAGAAACTGACCACTGGTGAAGGACTAGAGCAGTGGTTCTTAATCCTGCAGTATGACTGCGTGACATGTTGTATTGCGTTCCTTGCTCCAACACTACTCCTTCAGTACAATAATGGCATATTAAATGGATCAGTTTTGTTAGCAGAGAAATTGCAATAATGTGCAAGGCAGTGCTGTTTCAGGACCAGAGCGGAGAACCACAGAACTAATGGATGGCTAACCGATAGACTAAATACACTAGTATGGCACTGCATATATTGAACAGTAAATTAAAACATAAAATGCATCTCCAAACACTAACATTGGGGGAAAAAAGCTCATTTGTGTTCATAATTTAATTTTAAAAAAAGGTAAACTCGTGTTTTATATCCACAGTGACATTTCAAGCATTTTTATGTTTAAACTGTGATGTCTGAATAGTAAACTTAAAATTTATATCTTGTATGAAACTGGATTTCTGGAAGCTATACTACCCAGCAAAACAAAAAAGCTTTAAAATATCACTGTGTATAACAAAATACAATATTTTACCTTTTAAAACAGATGGTTCTTGGAGGGTTCTTAAGTAAATGGATCTATATAGAACCATGAACACTCAAAGAGCACAACGAGTTCTTTGCATGATGACAGGGTTCTTCAGATTGATGCTGTAGATGGTTCTATATAGGATGCCTTTTGAAAATGGTTCTACATAGCACCAAAAAGGGCCATAGCACCATTTTCTTTACTAAACAGCCATCTTTTTTAAGAGTGTTGTTGAATTATGAAGACAAATGCACTTTTACGTAATATTCTAATGTTATGAGATGCACTAATAGTACATTAGAAATAACACGATGGTCATATGTACATGGTCAGGTTTATTTGATTTTACTTCCCAAATCAGCTTAAATTACAAATCTGAGCCTTCCGGTCTTCACTTGTGTGATGTTATATATCAGGTCCACAGCAGATGCATCACCAGCCCTGGCAAGGCAGTGGTTTGCGCAGTCATCTCCATAGCGGGCAGTGTGGCGACCCGACAAACAGCACAAACTACTACCTCAGCCAGGACGTGGTGCAGTAACAAGGCTGAGAGACAGAAGGAATTAGCATATACATTTATAACATGCTAAAGCTGGCATTATTAGAGCTAATGGCAACGCCAACCCACCAAAAAACAAACTCGTGTAGCCTAAACACATTTTAAAAGCTTTACATACGTTTAAAACATCTGTAACGTTACGTATTTCGAGAAGTTTACATGCAGAAACAGAAAACAACTTTAGCAGAGCAACTTAGCTGTTAGCTAAGGGGTGTACTTACTGTGAGAACCTCGCCTCAGTACTGCTACACAGGATTTAACTGCCAAACACATTCTCCTCTTAAAATAAACACACACACAGTACCAGAAACTACCTGGAGTAAGCCAGAAAACATGCTTCTGAAAAGTATGTTCGAAGTAAAGTTATTTTTGCTGGTAAATGATACTAAACACAGCTTAAGCGTCCTGCTCTAACCGAACACTACTCAGAAAATACGCGGGAACGTCTGGCAGTAACTGTGGGCGGGGTCAGAATGAGACCGCGGTGAATAGGGGCGTGTTCAGCGCGATCATTGGTGGATCTCCTGTGGGCGGTGAACGTGACGTGGAGAAGCTGACCTATAGAACCTTGCGAACGTGTCCTGTATCTGATCCAAATGACCCCGCCACTGTTTAGCAGTAGAGAGAACTTCGCATTTCTGATACTTTATTAGGCTCTTTCTTCATGTAAAACAGATTTGGGATTTAAAGTACAAAGCTGTTTTATTTTAGGGGTTTAGTGAAGGCGGGTTCAAGGGTTAATACTCATAAATCATAATTATTTTAATATTTATATAAATCATCAAAAAAACTAGTTAACTTTGTGTTGATAGCCAAATTCAACACGACAATGAAAATGCCAGATTTAAATATCTATCTATAGATGCTCATTTCCACCACCTAATTATTCTTTTTTCCATTAATGTCATATTTTCACTAAATAAAAAAAATATTCATTATTCTGTGACATTCTCATTTTTTGAGACTTTACTGCATATGAAAATCAGACCACATCTCGAAATAATGGCATAATAGTGCACTTAATAATAAAAAACATGCTACAAATTTTAAAGCATTGGAAATTGGCTTCCATACATCCTCAATCAATTTGCTAGATTAATTTGCTTTATAAAAAATTAAAACCACTAAGAGTAGACCAACACTAAAAAATGTCCACTTTCCAATTTTGATGACACCCAATTTCTACCAGCAGATGGCAGCATTGGGTCATTTTCACTCCTATACAGAATAAGACAAATTGTAGAACCATATAAAGCAGTGCCTCCAGCCTCGCAATGCTGATGATGGTGTTCCTCAGGTGCAGATATCTGCTATAAGACATATGGGGAAGCCAGGTGTATTGAATGCAGGGCAAAATTTAAAAGATGTAGGTGTCACTGCTTTGAATAGAGCTGGGGGAGTTCACATTTAATTTGGATGCCCTTTAACTTTCACATCGAGTTAAAAGAAACCAGTGCAAAGATTGAAAGCAAGAGGTTCACGAAAGGTTCACTTAACAGTGGGAACAAGCACTTTCCAAAAGTGATGCTTTCAAACTCAGACATTTCAGAAAGTGGTGGAGACATATTCCCCTGTGTCCCAGCATAAATCAATTCACCTGACCTCTATGATTTTGGACTGTGGGAGGAAATTGAAGACCCTGGAGGAAAACTCAACAGAATCCTTATTTTTTAAAGTCTTCTGACAGCTGTGAAACGTGCAAAATTCAAAACTAATCAGCAATGACAAACATTACTGCCTCAAACAAGGAAAAGACAACAGCGAAAGGCTTTACACAACTTTATTGAAGTCTGTATATAAATACACATGCACATTTCAAATGTAAACCCAAGTGAACTCAAGTGCAGCCAAACGCTGAAACCCCCTTCATCATGCGAGGATGTCCTAACGAACCTTTAGAAAAAGAAAACTGCAGGCGATGGAGCATCCTTGAGCAGCCACTTTTCAACAGCTGAACTGCAGCCCTCTAGCATACTTATTCTGTCTTCCTGTGGTCTTAAATACATTGGTTTGCTTACATGTAAATAAATAAATTTATCAAATGTGCACTCACAGAGTGAACTCTTATATACAGTATTTATAAAGCCTATGCAATCAGTCTCACTCGGTCTGATTATCCCTGTGCCCGCTTTGCCCCACCTTGACAGAAGACACATACAGCAGTATCCCCGCTTTTTATATAGTTAATATAAAAGGCAATGGCATGACTACCCTCCCCAGTAACCCTAAAACACAGCCAACAAAAAATGAAAAAAGAAAGAAGCGACTCACTTCAAATCCCCTACACTTAAAGGAAGGCATCGTCGATCCAAACGCGGGCACGTAAACCTCAGTCAAATACATTCTGTCTGCTTAAACTGGGAGAACTGGCTAATTTCAGTGCCTTTGTGTCTGTAGGGTTTAAGGTAGAGAGTGAGTGTGATGAGTTTGTGCGCATGCGTGTGTGTGTGTGTGTGTGTGTGTGTGTGTGTGGGGAAGATGAAGACAGACGGCGTAATGATAATTGTGCAAAGTAAAGGCAACAGTCTGAGATTAGATTTAAGGCTGAGGTGATGGAGACAAAAGACCGGAAATCTATTGCATCACCAAAATGTTCATAATCTCACTGAAAAAAGCCTCAATTCTGACGCAATGCTAAAGCTTTGGGATAAGTCACACCTTCGTAAAGCATTAAAAGTGTTATGTTTTTCATTTATGAAGCTAAAAGGTCAAGAGACTGGTATATGCCAGGTTTAAGATGCCCTAAAAAACTGCAACCAAGCATACAGAAGCTCAGCTCACCACTGGTTTGTACATGTTAGTGCTCTTCTGATGCGAGGGAATTCTGCCCGTCGATGCAGCTGAGAGAGGGGACGCTGGGGAGCCGTAAACTCTGCTGTATGCATGGCACTAATACTAGCTATTTAAAAAATGGAGTGATTGTGCAACAAAACAGTACATGAAGAATCTAAATTCTTAAAACTCAGAGCTTCTCTGTCCATCCAAAATTATGTACAGGCTAAAGAAGGAGAAAATAAAACACTACTTAGAAATGCATCCGTCTCGCTCTCGGCAAAATAAAATACTACACGGAGGGAAGGGCCGACGCAGCCGAACATTCTCGGGAATTGTGTTTAGACCTTCCCACAAATCCGTTTCACAGGTCAATGCTTCATCATCCAGTGAGCTCCTGACATCTTTCGCTGAGGAGGGACTGGAAAACGTAAAAAAAGGGAGAAAAACATCAACCTGCTATGTTTCCCGTTAAAACAAGGCCCTGATTGGACGTCCCAGTCTGATGCGTGGCCGCTCTGGCACTGGCAGGCACTGCTGAAGCAGAGAAGGAAGGCTCTGGACTGGACTCTCTGGACGTCTCGTTCTCGATATGGCTTCGGATAACCCCTCCGCATGCTGCCTCACGGCTTTTTCAAACTCAGTTGGTGTTCATGGTTATATCGTGGTTAGGCTCCAGCTCTTCATCCTGCTCATTGTCATTTAGGTCCTCCTCTTCTTCATCCTCTTCTTCGTCACTTTGGCCATTGGCCCCTCGGGCTGAGGTGTTTTCCTGCTCCTCCGTGTCCTCTCTGTCCAGAGCAAAGAAGCCTGTGCCCTTCACCGTGTCCTGTCGCTGGTAGAACAGTACGTACGCTGCCTTGGACTGCCAACACACAAATACATAAACATGGGAATCACATACATGGCTGATACAGCATATAAACACATTATTTACATATTAAAGTATACTGTATATTGGCCGGCTGACACGGATTAATCAGTTTTACATGTATTCTTATGGGGAAAATGGACCTACGTAAAAGGGGTATTCTTATGTACATTTTGACTAATTA
>BRDA01000649.1:77306-89594 GCA_036984385.1 Crenuchus spilurus
TCCTAGTGCTTAGGGCCAGTACGACAAACGGTAGCTGTCGGCCCCGGGCTCTCGCGTTTTAACCGTCACGAGAGAGACCCGTCCATCTACCGCGAGTGAGAGAGAGAGGGGGGTAGTGAGTGTGTAATGTTACAGACGACCGAGTCTACAGATGACTAACCAGGTAGTCTCGACCCTTAGGACGCGAAAGGAGGCTCTCTTTTCAAACTACCGCTGATACACCATCACTGTGGAGCCAACGCGCTCGGAGGAAAGCGCAGGATTCCCAGCTCTGATGGACCAATCAGTAGACATCTGAGCCAGCAGACATTGTAATGTGTGAGTGATGGGGGGAGAGAGAGAGTGAGCGCCATCTACCTGCCCAGAGAGAGCACTGCCAATTTTGCGCTCTCGGGCCCCGGCTGTCGATGGCAAACAGCATGACCGGGATTCGTGATCCTTTGGTCATAGTGTCAGCGTCTTAGCCTGCTGAGCTGGGGCAGTAAATGTTAGAACATTATGAATGGGAAGAAACTTTTATACGAGTGTTGAAAGAAACCCCTCACCATGGTTTCACACCTCCTTTCCCCCTTAATCCCTCCCCCCATCTAGCCAACTGTCTTTAAACCCCAAAGAATATGTGGACGTGTGACAGACTCGAGCTATGACTGTAACCTTCGCATAAACTCCAAAATCCAGTCTCCTGACTCGTCTCGACTCTCCATGCCAGATTTCTACCAGTGCGAATGGGAGAGAACATCATACGTTTTATACGTCTTCGTTTGTTTGTTGGTGTGTTTTGGGCCCCACAGCAATCAAAAAAGATTAGACAATGACTGCTAGCTGACAAAACGTAAAGTAAAAAACTCACCACGATCTGATCCTCACTGACTGGAGATACGATGCTGTCATCAAAGTTATACCACTTGCCATCATCCTTGTTCTTGGCATAGGCCGTATCTGACAATCACAACACATTTTGGATATGGATACAACATAATATCACTATACTCAGTACCAAAATCAACACTCTGAGTTAAAAACACTCATCTTTATGTTCTATAAAGTGTTAGACACATTTCCACATTTCTATAGCTCATCATGTCTGTTCTTATTCTAATTTAATCTCCAGTCCATACACAAGTCTTCAGCTCACAGCAAACACCACAACACAGAGTCACGTTGCTGTGACCTACTTTCAAAAAGTATGAAAAGTTAAGAGTTGATCGCCAAATTTGATTAATGAAACGTTTTCAGACTTTCAATACTTGGTGCAGTTCTAGCTGAATCAGAATGAATGCTGAGGACATGCAACTGTGTGAGTGTGTGTGTGTGTGTGTGTGTGTACACTCACAGTGTCCTCCACCCATTCCGCCATAATGGTTGGAAACAGCGATGAGATCATAGCGGCACGGCCCGGCGTTGGGATTGATGAGGAACTCCGACATGTCTAGATCACTGGACATCAACAAAAGATCTTCATTAATATTTTAATCTGAATTCTTTTCCTACAATCACTTACATTTCTGCTTGATAGTTTATGAACCCTTTAGAATTGTTTATATTTGGGCCCCGAGTGGCTCAGCGGGCAAAGACGCTACCACTATGACCAGAGGATCGCGAGTTTGAATCCCAGTCATGCTGTTTGCCATCAACAGCCGACCAAGAGAGCAAAAATTGGCAGTGCTCTCTCTGGGCGGGTAGATGGCGCTCTCACTCTCTCTATCACTCTCACATTGCAATGTCTGCTGGCTCAGGCGTCTACTGATTGGTCCAATCAGAGCTGGGGACCCTGTGTGTCTTCCTCCGAGCGCGTTAGGCTCTCCAGTGATGGTGTATCAGCGGTGGTTCAAAAAGAAGCGGTGGCTGCATCACACACAGCAGAGGAGGCTTGTGCTTGTCTGCACCCTCCTAGAGTCAGGGACAGTGCAAAGTGATGGGGAGAGGCCTAACGGAGGGGATGGGCTAACTGGCAACCACTACATTGGGAAGGGGATAAAAATGGGCAAAAACCTAGAAATAAATTACAATAGAATTGTTTATATTTCTGCATAAATATCACCTAAATGCCATTTATAAATATGTCGAATTATGCCTTGGGGGTCAGCCGTGGCCTAGTGGTTAAGGACCTGGTCTCGGTTCGATCCCCGGGCAGGTCACGACTGAAGTACCCTTGAGCAAGGCACCTAACCCCCAATTGTAAGTTGCTTTGACAGAAGCGTCTGCTAAATGCCTCACATGTACATTATTTTCCTCAATAAATAAGTGAGCGAGTATAATATCTGTGTCTCATTTCTTTAACTGGGTTCTCTATCTACTTTTAGGACTTCTAAAATCATGAAAATCTGATGATGTTTTAGGTCGTTTTTATGCAGAAACCGAAAATTCTAAAAGGTTCACAAACTTTGAAGCACCACTGCAGATAAGATGTCTCTCTGGTAGAGATTTTAAACGTGTATGCATCCTAAATATGAAACTAAGACAGATATATGCTGAACAACATAACGTGCAGCATAAAGCAGTGTATGTGCAGTGCAGAGGAGATTCCAGGACCACGTTTGTTAACCAGTGGCTAATAAGAATACTCTGATATAGATGCCACATCTAGTCTTAATACTAAATATTTAGAAAATCATGTACCGAAGCGGAAAGTCCACGAGAGAGTCCAGTTTGTCCCTCATGTAGCGGCTATAGGAGAATCGCTTAAGGTGGACCACCAATACTGGAGGCAAAGACCACAGGTCCAGCTTCTTAGTGGCCTGTTGGTGCTGTTTGCAGCTTGGGCAGTACCTAGCATGACACAAATGAAAAGACATCTGGTGATTCATATACACGTCCAGTTCTATCAGCTCTGAGCTGATCAAGTTCAGATGATGTACAGATGGTGTAAAAGGTGGTAAGGATACACACTGCCGCTCCTGTAGAAGTGTATTTATTACTTTATTTATTAACAGAGGTGAGAATGGGATTAAACAGTGTTGACTATAGAAGGAGTCTGAATAAAGCATCAGAAGATGAACATTGATGCTTTTTTCACACTTAGTACATGTCATTTATAACCAGAATTCTTTACATGATTAATGGGAGCATTTCTGAAGAGAAACAGGGTGCTCCCACACTCACCACGGGTCCTCTGCTCCTAACTTCTCTTTGGTAGTGAATAATTCAATGCAATCCTTCAGTTTAAAGAACGCTTTCTTTTGGGGTTTGTACTCCATGCTCTCATGTTTATCAAAGTCCTGAAGGAAGAGAATGAACAACATGAATGATATGGCAACACTTTACAATAAAGATGCAATTAAAGATTCTTACAGCTGTAATAAGCATTATTAGGTCATTACTACATGAAGGATGAATTAAATACATCTGACATACCAAGTTCTACTGAACATTTACTGATGTACAAATCATACTCATGTGAAATAAAGCCCTCCTTTATTTTTCAGCTAATAAGAACCATTAATTCATTAAGATTATGACTAAAATGGCTGATAATCTGATGAATTGTACACAAAACTGTCCAGTCATGTAGTGATGCTTAATTCAGTACCACTATCTGTACAAATCATTGCTGACACAGACGTGCAAATGCACTTGAACCTATTGGCACCATCCCTAAATAAAGTCATGGGTTAGAGGGGTATAAAGCTCCCCAGCATTTAGCTGAATTGATGGTGCTCCATCTAGTACTTTGGGATGAGTTTGGGATGACGTGGGGTGAGGATCATCCAACATCCTGATTTCACTAATGCTCTTGTTGCTGAATTCAATCAAATCCTCACAGCAATGCGCCAAAATCTAGCAGAAAGCCTTCCCTAGACAGTAGAAACAGTTACTCCAACAAACCAGATTTTAATACCCCTGATTTTGAAAACAACACAGTGAATAGGTGTCCAAATACTTTTGTCCATGCAGTGTACGACTGTATTCAAAGTAATAAAAAATAAAAACTTTCAGCTTAATTTACCTCAGTCACACTTTCATCAAAGTATTTCTTCTTAACCTCAGGCTCCCAATCCAAGGAGAGATAGGATCTGTCTGTGGGGGAGAGATTCACAAATGGAAAACTGTGCACAGTACAAAGGACAGTGGAACCTTGACTTACAAGTGAATCAGTGAAAAACTTTTCAGAGATACAAGCTGTCGCTCTGTAGATTTTTTACATGATGACACGAGCAGAGATCTGAGTTGTGAGCGAGTTTACACCACCCACCACTCGGTAGCCCAGCGAGTGTTCAGTTCACGTGGTTATCTTGGCGTACAAGGATTTCTGTCGTACTGTTGTTTTTGTTTTTCGCATTTTGTTTATTTTGGAAAATTTCGTAGTTTTAAACATGGGTCCTAAGAAAGTGAGTGCCAAGATCAGTGTTGAGAAGAAGAGGTCATGCGTTGGAGCTGTGTAACGACACTTGCTTCACTCATTTTCAAAACATTCTGAAAGGCGCAAGTTAAATTTAGCAATAAATTGTAGAATTAAGTGTGTAGCAAGTTAAGCGACAGAGTACAAAATAAAAAACTCCCCCATCCTCCTCTGCCAATCATCTCCACCATCGTCTGAACCTTCAAGGTAAATGCACTGAATAAAACCAGTTTATTTCTTTACATTCTGTTTTATAGTGTATTATTATTTTTATACATTATTTGTTATTCATAAAGTACATTTGCCTTATTTAAAAACAAAAAATGTGTGTGGATTTTGGGGGGATGGAACAGATTAATAGTATTTCTACGGTGGCTTATTGGTGCCACACAGAATAAAAAAAATTAACCCTTCAGTATGTCTTAAAAACGACATCTGTATCTCATAAAAAATACATCCTTACATCATTAAAATGACATCCGTATATCGTTAAAATGACATAGGGTATTCTGATAATCACATGTAAGCTTTTTGCCTTTGGATGTATTAACTGATGGATGTATTCATATAGGAGGCTGCCAGTAAATACTTTTTAGTTGTGCTTTGTTTTAGTAATCACAGGCTTATCAATGCCACTAAATCAGTGTGTCCAACCACTCGATGCCCATTACAGTGCTGACAACTTAGCATTTCAGATGGCTATTTTTTTTTTCATTGTTCAGATCAGAAACAGCGTTGGCAGACGGCGATAAGGCTTTGGTGTTTCTTAAGAAACCGGGGAGTAGCAGAGGAAAACATGACACATTTAAGATGGTGTAGTTTGTAAACATGAAGCTTACCGTGCCATTCAAGATGCTCAGTTAGTAATAATGTGATGTCTAAGAGGTCCGACTGATGTTTACGTCTGTATATACACTGAGATCTGAGTCGCCCTTAGTGTGTCAGTACCAATGAAAATACCATCTATTCTATTGTATTAATTCAGTCACCTGTGCCACAGAGTCTCATCAAAAACAGCCTCTTGCTTGTCAACAACATAAATACGAGACAGGCTCTCTCACTGGACATACGGATGTCGCCTTTACATCATAAACTTGTTTTAACAACATAAGGATGTCATTTATACGACATGCCGAAGGGTTTATTTTTTATTCTGCTTGGCAGCAATACACCACCATACATTTCAATTCATTTTAATGGAAAATTTTAATTTGATATACGAGCAAACCCGAGTTACGAGCTCCGTCACAGAACAAATTAAACTCTTCAAGTTTTCACTGTACAATCATACATATTTTTTTATTTTATTTTATTTATTTATCGTTTTTTAATACATTGTAAATAAGGTTTCTACCTCAAGGTACTTTTAAAGTAAATTATAACACTGTTATATGAAAAATAATACTTTGTTGGACCATGTTGGAGAAAAAGGACATAAAAACAGGATAAATTACTAACTAAAAAAAACTATAGTCACTGTGCTATGTTTATGTTGTCTATGTTACAGCTGGTTTAACTGGCATACAGAGCTTTCAAACACTGAACAATGTACTGAAAGTGTAATACCGCTTAGTCGCAGGTGTCCTTCATCAAATCTGATCTGCCGCGGCTCCTCTTTAATAAAACTCAAGTCGGTCTTGCCCATGTTGTTGAACTGGAATGTAAATAGTCGCTTTTTGTGGCCTGTGAGCTGCTGGCCTTTGGTCGAGTTCTCTGGGCCGACCCCATTCTCCAGGTCATTGTCCCCGCCCACTGAATCCTCTGACTGACTGTTGTCATTTTCAGAAGGAAGCTCCTGGTCCTGACTGGACTCATCATCCTGTTCATCCGTCTCCATTTCACCTGAAATTGGAGCAGGTATTGTTTCATTTAATGTTCAAATCTGAGGTATAAAAGTCCCAGAAACAGTTTACAATTGACAGAACTGACACATGCTTTGTTAGTAACTTCATATTCCAAAAAGTAAGCACAATCGATGCAGGTTTCCCAATATTAAACTGTGAACAGACTTAATAAGTGCCACATAAAAAAATAGGAATATTACATAAAAAATTCATCATTTAATTTAAAAAAGTTCTCTGTTCTGTTATATTCATTACACGTAAAACGACATTTCAAGTCTTTTTTTGTTTTCCTGTGGATCAGTACGACTTATAGCTCATAAAAATCAGAAATCCAGAATCTCAAATTATTATATTTGATTTAAAGTCTGAATTACTAATCAAACAGTATCAACATTAAAAAAAAAAAAAAAACCTTGAAATGTGTCACTTTACAGGTAATGAATACAAAATACATTAAATTATGAACAAAAAGGATATTTTTTCTTCACAATATTCTAATTTTTAGTGCATTAGTACATTATTTCACAGGTGAAGTGTAATTTGTAGTAAACTGAACATTCTCCAGTTTTTGCTTCTACAGAGGTCTTCAGTTTTGACAGCTTCAGTGTTTTCAAGCGAGAACATTTCTGTTCCTGTGAGTGAAGGCATTTGGCACAAGGTGCACGGACAAAACCCGAAACAGAAGGCCCGTGTTCACAGAAAGCTTTGCTTTCTTAATTTTTCCTTTCCAGTTACTGTTTAAATCATCAGAATTCAAAATGTCATTTAACAGCAAACCAAATTCAGTGACATCTCTTCTAGGCTTATTAGAAGACATCCAGTGCACTCTATGAGAAAAGCCAGTCGATCGCTCTGACCTGATGTGGCCACACTACACTACGTTAATGAAAACATTTGAACATGCTTTATGTGAACACGAGATGGCAAAGTTAAAGATGCAGTCAGACAGCATGCTTACTGGGCGAGCCCTCCTCCAGTATACCGTTGGTGGCGTTGCCGTTGATGGCATGCTGCTTAGACGAATGCGTCTCATCAGGCTCGTCCTCTTCCTGAGCTGACTGCACAAAACGACTGCAAAAACATGACACAGAACAAACACCTGGTCAAACTGCACCTGCACTCTAATTTGACCTTCATGTAAGCCACTCAACAGAGAGCAAAGACTAGTTAAAGGGCCCATGTTGTGCTTTTTTCTTGCATTTTGTCCAATTACATTATTTATGTGCAGAAAGTCTGAAACGAAGCGAATGCATGCCATAATCAAAGCTAAATGCGATCCAAAGAAATAGAGTGTGACCTTTTTTGACCAGGCAGTGTATTTATAACACAAATATTATTATTATTTTTGTATCTGATAAAATATTTGTTCCCTTATTTAAAAAAAAAAAAGAAAGATTTGATCAGTCATGCCATCTTCTAATAGAGGGGTGAAACTGACTCTAGGGGGAGCTCTAGCATTGTCCTGGTGCAGCCACACTGACAAGGCTGCCTGTAGATGTGCCTGTAAATGTGGCATTTTTGTTCATCAGCCTCATGAGCACAGATCAATTATTTAAAAATAATTAACCAATGACAAGCACTAATAACGGTAATAATCTACTCACTTAACTGACCAAACCTATAAAATCAGTATATTACTATTCGTGGGCATGACATCACAGATGTGAACAATTTTTACAAGTGTTTTTGTGTGCCTTAGTTTTTGTGTGTGGACCATGTAGGGACAATAAGAACCTTTAACTGTGTTCACATATTACACCAAACTCTTATTTTAAAAAAAGAAAGAAAATGCACATTTCCATCAAACGGGCTCTTTAATGCTGACCCTTTCTGATTAAATCAATCACACTGTGGAGGAAGGGGAGGAAAAGGAGCTGAGCTGGGGGAGGACAGGGTAACAGAGGGGAGGCATACCACAAGCGGAGGAGCAGCAGGTTATAGAACTTCTCCTCACTGAGAGTGCGTGGGACGGTTATGAGGAAGGGTTGGCCAAACAGCGGGGTGCTGGTGTGGTTATAACCAGACTGCTTGTATTTCTCTCGAAGGTGCACAGGGATCACCACGTGGTCCGTGTCCTCCAGTCGGTTTACAGCTACCTCGAATCTGAATAGAAGCAAAGATGATGCACAGCCAAAAACAATAAGCTTCCCTTCCAGAGCAATCACACACAGTTACCATGAAATACATTAGTGCTTCAAAGTGTGTGAAGCCTTTAGAATGTTCTATATTCCTGCACAAATATGACAAAACTTAAAAGTACATAAAGACAACTAAAACTAATTAGACTAAATATTAGTGCGAGTGTGTGTCCTGTTTTATTTAAAGAACAGGGAGTTAAAGTCTGATAGCGTGTTGATGCTCATCAGGATGGAAAAGGTTAAAAATCATCTCTAAAGAGTTTGGACTCCATCAATCCACAGTCAGACCGATTGTGTACAAACCATTTTTCCCTTCACACGAGTGGTCAACTAACAAAGATCACTCCGAGAGCAAGGCGTGTAATAGTCCACCAGATCACAACGGAACCAAAGGTAACTTCTAAACAGTTAAAGGCCTCCATCACTGGGGCTAAGGTTAAATGTTCTTGAATTCACATTCAGTAGAACACTAAATAACAATAGTGTGCATGGCAGGGTTGCAAGTTTATTATATTATATAGATGTGTAATATTGGATCATTGTCCTCAATAAATAAATGACCAAGTCATTTATTTTTGTCTCATTTGTTTGATTTGGTTCTCTTTATCAACTTTCATGACTCAAATTTTATCAACTTTAAAGCACCACTGTATTTCACTACTCTTCAACAAAAACCCCCCAAAAAAGCACTTTTTTCATAATACTCACACATATATATCATCCCTTTCCATTATACTGCTCAGGTTCTCATTGGTGGCAAATATTCTATGGAATCTGTGATTGTAGATATCTGTGACAATCATCTATAAAGAAAAGCATAGAAATCATTTCAGTTCAGTACAATTTCAGTATTTTTCCTGCTAACAAAGGGTTTGTTAAAGTATTTGGTTATTTACCTTTTCAGCAGGTACGGCAGACAGGACAGACAGTGAAGCACAGAGGTCAGAGATGTAGCCCACTTTGGGTACCGTCAGTTTATACTGTAATACACATATAAAACTAATTAAACTGGACATAGTTACATAATCTCTACTTCATTCAGCTCGTCTGTTTTCATTGGCAAGACATGAGGCTTATTGGGTGAAAAACCCAATTTAGATTACAGGTTCAGAAGAGTGTAGAGTAGGGACGTCATGATAATCCAGTACTGACANTTTACTTTAAAGTGTTTTTGTATACTGGAAGTGCACTGGGCACTAAAGTTTAAGATAAAAAGCAAACTTGAATAAAAAAAGAGGAGTGTGTGCTCAAAGCCGTCAGCTGGCTCAGAGAGCTGTAAAAGCACTGGACTGAGTGTGTGTGGCTGTTTATTATTGTGTGAACAGAGAATTTCCACAATGTTATAACTTATGACAGCTGTTTGTCAGGGATGGTCAGATGTCTGATGAATAAAGATTCAAGCAAATTCATCAATTACAGATTTCTGTTTACTTGCATTTTTCTGAAAATGGGGTTTGTAAATAAAAAAAGAACATGTTTAGCATGTTTCAGACTCGTAGTCAGGTATAAACACTGCCTACCTGTGTGGGTTTGGCAAGGGGGTCTAGCCGCACCAGATAGACCTCCAGCGTCCGCTCCTTCTTCATGGGCAGAGGAAGTGTTAGGTAACAGAAAGGGTCAAATGTTACAGAGATCTTTGAACAGATGGGGCAGACCAAGGTAGACTTGAAGAGGCCATGGAAAATGTCCACAATAATGGAGTCGTTCCTCTTGATGTGGTTCTCCCAGGCCTCCTCCGCTACTACCTGAGAAGAGGACACTTAGCTTAGCCGTTGCTTGTGAACAGCAGCATAATCTCTCTCTCTTAAGCACATTAACCAGGTAACTTTACTATTCATACCATGTAAAAACACCAAAATGGCATCTATGTCGGTCACAAGTTCCCCTTTCCAGCTAATTTGGTTGTTTTTCCTGCTCTTACACACTTTTGCAACTATTCAGCAAAACAAGAAAACCTTACTGACTAAAAAAAAGGCCAGAGAAACACTAAAATGTGCTTGGAAAGCAATGGCAAGCCTGACTGTGAAGCTAAGGCATAAGTATATGTTAGGATGACCCACATAGCTGCAGCTAAACAGTGAATAAATGAGCTGTTTTACAGCAAAACTAAACATCGACTAAGAACAGAATCCTCGTTAAAACGTCATCACGGTAAGACACCTTGTCCGGCCTGCCATCAGCATCTTTCAGCTGGATGTAGGGCTTCTTCCTGATTCGGTTCAAGTCCTCATGCAGGCCGTCCAACAGAAAAGCCAGCAGCTCGTGGGAGTCCTGCTGCTGGTAGCCTGAGAACTGAGGGGCAAAGCGGCCCACTTGGGTCTGCGGTGGACAAACAACAACAGAGAACAACAATCAATGTGGAATAACTGAACAGCAGCATGAAGTGAATTGTGAAATAATACCTTGAAAGGTCTCGGGGTGACGTAGCTGTATTTGCCAGACCAGAGCTGCTTGATGAGCTCAGCGTAAGCTTTGGCGATCTCCCCTTTCATTCCTAAAGGATTATCCTCGTTCAGTTCATCCTGGTACTTGTCCTTCAGGAAGTACTCGGTGAGCGGAGGTATATTGCTTAAACACTAAAGAACAGGAACAAGGGCTACGATGAGAAAGGGTTGGGCTGGTGGACTAGTGATGTAATGTATATAAAATGATGCTTAATGTAATAGTTCACCAGAAAAATAACATTCATGCAATTTTCCTCTTAACCGCCACATCTGGGGTCTGAAGGTGCTTTAATAGTTTTAAACTACAAACATCATTTTCAGAAACGCTGGGACACGTTTTAGTAATGCAATAAAAACTGAAGTCATTTGTTCATTTACTTTATTAAACAGACACAAGAACAAAGATTTTCTTCTTTTTCAGTGACAACATTCCTTCTGTTTGTTAAAAATATCGAATGATGCTTGCAACACACTCTGAAAAAGTTCAGACAGAGGCTTATTTAACAGTGGGTGAAGATACAGTTGCAAAGCTTGCAGTTTCTTGTTGTACACAAAACTCGAGCAGCTCAACAGTCCGTCATCGTCCGACTCTCCTCTTTATGATTGTCCTATATTTTCAACAGTAGACAGGTGTGGGCTGCAGGCAGGCCAGTCAGTTACACACACTGAAGCCACACTGTTGTAAATCTGGTGCTGCACTGCTGAAACAGACACAAAATTCCTGGGAAAAGACGCCGTGTCGATGGCAGAATTTATCTTTCCCAAATATCAACATAAGTTTTTCTTCCTTGTATAATCGTTTATTTTGCCTCTGTGCAAACTCTTTTTTTGAGTGTGTTACAGATATAAAATTGGTGGCACGGTGGCTTAGTGGTTGGCACGTTCGCCTCTCAGCGCTGAGGTCTTGGGTTCGAGTCCACATCTGAGCTGAGTTTCCATGTTCTCCCTGTGTCTGTGTGGGTTTCCTCCGGGGACTCCGGTTTCCTCCCACAGTCCAAAAACATGGAGATCAGGTGGATTGGATACTCTAAAATTACTGGTGTGTATGTATGAATGTATGTATGTATGTATGCCCAGATATGGTTGGTACTCTGTCCTGGGTGATGCCCCTAGTGCTGGATGCAGTCCTCCAGGTGGACGGTCGCTTCCGGTTGAGAGTACGCTGTGCGCGACTGGCTGCCGCTTCTCACCGGTGTGTGTGTATGAAGTGTGTTGATTGTAAAGCGTCCTTGGGTGTCTAGAAAGGCGCTGTATAAGTGTAATGTGTGTGTAAAATTCTGATTTTTTATAAAGTGTCTCAACTGGAAATGAGATTTTTATCCAAACTGTTTAATTACACTGATAGCTGTGAGAATCAGTACAACAACTAGCTCTACATATACATCAACATGCTTCCTGCAGCACACCGGCCAACACCACCGATATCTGCTCACATCTCCTGATTGTTACATTTTTCTCTTGCCGACTTCCTGATTAGCACTTTCTCCCTTTAATCTCACGGTTTCATGAGATTTCATACAAAC
>BRDA01000651.1:14724-24865 GCA_036984385.1 Crenuchus spilurus
GTAATGAGTCCATCTTAAGTTGATACTTCAACTTCTATAAGTCTTTTTAAACTCTAGTATCTATACTTCTACCTGAGTAATGAATGTCAGTACTGTTGACACCTTTGATTTCTGAATACTTCTTGTAGACAGGTATGTACTGAATTATGTTTTCCTGTTTTAATGATCTGTTAATCATTTCCTTTTCTCCTATACTTCTACTTCTCCAGACTCCAGTGCTTCCATGGATCCTCTTTTGGCTGGTCTGGTTTCGGTGTTTGTGGTGACCGCTGCCATCGTCTCGCTTCTAATATTCCTGAAATTCAGACATCGCAACGAGCGCCCAGAATTCCGACGACTCCAAGACCTCCCTATGGTACGTCTGAAATGTCTACATTTAACTGAAGGTCGAATGCCTCAGTCTTAAACACTTTTTAGGTTTACAATTACTGAATGCAGATCATCTGTTGCTGCACAATTTATCAGCCACTCTAGCCGACCTACCAGTGGAAAGGGACCACCACTGACTAGAATTTATTTGGGTGGTGGACCACTCTCAGCACATCAGTGACCGATAACGAAAGTTAATAATCACAAAAAAAGTTCACAGATAACGACTGAGTCAGCACTGAGCGAATGCCAAATACCAACCTGAGGCTTTTGTCAGAAGCCTCCAAGAATAGTTGGTGACTCAAAAATCATGTACTGTGAACTTGGCCAACCACCAACAAGGGCGGATAGAAGTGAAGCTGTACAGACAGTAAATAGATGTAACTGGAGAACATAAAGTAGAATGTTATGGTAATTTTATGCTTCTTTCTCTCTTTTGTAGGACGATATGATGGAGGACACACCTCTTTCCATGTACAGCTACTGAGTGGCTGAGTGAAACGCTTAAATGAGACTCTGAGCTCACCTTCCTTCCCCTGGCGTTCCATATTTTAAAGAAAACATTTGTGTTGTTTAGGGGCCACTGTGTTTAGCCGGTCATGTCTTTTTTTGAGGGGACATCTCGCGCCTCTATTCTATACAGGGAAGGTAGCTCAAAATCCCAGGCTATAAAGTGAAGAAGTTGTGAAACATTATTTCTTTTAAAGAATGAAAATGGAGAATGTTACTTGAATGAAAGAGATGGGCTTGGATTGGTCTAGTGCCATTTGAAATCCCTCACAGTGAGGGTGAATGATTCTGCTTTAATACACCCCCACCTCATCTTAACCTCCTACAGGGGTGGTTCTCTGGCCATCAGTGAAGTTACACAAATGACACCTTTTACACAATTTGATCCTAAGCCGAGTCCGAGTTTATGTTGTGAAATGATGAGCCATGTCATTTGGGGTAACAAAAAATAAAGACCAAAGGAGCAATGTGCCTTTACCACAGAATATTAAAGCTCCAGGCCAGATTTAAGTGGAATCAGCATATTTAAACATCATTCTGTATGTTTTAGGAATAGTTTTTTTATGTGTTGTGATTGCTGTAGTCATGGCTTTTTATACACAATTTATTTGGTAGGCAATGCAATCTTTGATCAGTTCTGTCTGAATAGATTTATTATTACCCCAACTGGCCAATTTCATACCCAGTGCTGTGCAATAGCTGAGAGAATTAGATTTAAAAAGCTATTTATCGGAAAAACAAATACTAGAAGCATCTCCAACAATTTGAATATAATGAAAAAGTTTGTTCATAACTCAAAAAAGTCAACTTTTTGGCTTTAATGTGTATGAACCATACTGATCAATAGTAAAACAAAACAAAAAGTTTGAAATGTTAATTCACGCTGTAATGAATATAAAATGACAAATTAGCAGTTATCTTTTTCATAATATTTAAATTTTGTGGCAGAGTAAAAAAATACAATTAGTTATTCTCTGGATTTGAATGGGTTCAACCCATTCCAGTCCTCTCCTCATGACAGTCCAGTGGTATCTGTAGTTGTCATCTAATACTCCAATCAAACCCAATCTGGGGACTTATGTTAAATGTAGCCATGTGATGGTTTGAGATTATCTGTTTAGCACAGCACTGTATGTGTAGTAAATAAAGCATGAAACCATGTAATTCCCATGCAGTTTAGCTCACAGAAGGAACTGATGGTGAGGGCAGTGGTATACTGGATATATGTGCATGTGTGCGCACACCTCAGCTATACATGTACCCTTTTGGGGATTTGGAGGATTGAACCTCTACCAGCAGTTAAGAGCCACATTATTTCACAGCTGTATGCATGCCCACATCAACAACAGTAAACATAGTAACAGTTGAACAAATTACTTTATTATTAATTCTGTGAAGACTAAGTAAACAGCCAACTGTAAAGCAGACGGTAAGCTCCCGGGACAAATAATGAGTCATCTTTCTTAAGGCGGTAGTAACCAGGCTTCTGCAGATGGAGTCTTAAGGCGGTAGTAACCAGGCTTCTGCAGATGGAGATGCACAAGGATGATCAGACTATAAATACCTGCAGGGTGTGTGATGTGATTCATGAATCGAGCAAGCCTACATGTACAGTGGTGCTTGAAAGTTTGTGAACCCTTTAGAATTTTCTAGATTTCTGCATAAATATCACCTAAAACATCAGATTTTCACACAAGTCCTAAACATAGATAAAGAGAACCCAGTTAAACAAATGAGACACAAATATGATACTTGCTCATTTATTAATTGAGAAAAATGATCCAATATGACATATTTGTGAGAGGCAAAAGTATGTGAACCTTTGCTTTCAGTATCTGGTGTGACCCCCCCCTTTATAAATAACTGCAACTAAACGTTTCCGGTAACTGTTCTTTAAACATTCTTTGGTAGAACAACTTGTGTGTTTAGGGTTGTTGTCTTGCTACATGACCCACCTTCTCCTGAGATTCAGTTCATGGACAGATGTCCTGACATTTTCTTTAGAATTCTCTGATATAATTCACAATTCATTGTTCCATCAATGATGACAAGCCGTCCTGACCCAGATGCAGCAAAACAGGCCCAAACCTGATACTACCGCCACCATGTTTCACAGATGAGATAAGATTCTTATGCTGGAATGCAGTGTTTTCATTTCTCCAAACATAACGCTTTTCATTTAAACCCAAAAGTTCTATTTTGGTCTCATCCGTCCACAAAACATTCTTCCAATAGTCTTCTGGCTTGTCCACATGATCTTTAGTAAACTGCAGAATTGTTCTTTTTGGAGAGCAGAGGCTTTCTTCTTACAACCCTGCCATGCACACCATTGTTGTTCAGTGTTCTGATGGTGGACTCATGAACATTAACATTAGCCAATGTGAGAGAGGCCTTCAGTTGCTTAGAAGTTACTCTGGGGTCCTTTGTGACCTCGCTGACTATTACACGCCTTGCTCTTGATGTTTGTTGGTCGACCACTCCTGTGGAGGGTAATAATGGTCTTGAACTTCCTCTATTTGTACACAATCTGTCTGACTGTGGATTGGAGGAGTCCAAACTCCTTAGAGATGGTTTTGTAACCTTTTACAGCCTGATGAGCATCAACAACTCTCTTTTTTTTTTTTCTGAGCTCCTCAGAAATCTCCTTTATTCATACTGTGATCACTTCACAACACATGTTTGTGGACGTGTAAGACTTTGATAGAACCCTGTTTTTTAAATAAAACAGGGTGCCCACTCACCTGATTGTCATCCCACTGATAGAAAACACCTTACTCTAATATCACCTTCAAATTAACTGCTAATCCTATTAGGTCATATTTATGCAGAAATATAGACAATTCTAGATGATTCACAAACTTTCAGCCACAAGGGTAGTAAACACAGTAGTCTGAATATTGTAATGGGAGATACATGGCTTATAAGTTTGTTTTTATGTTATAAGAATGAATAATGGAATAAAAAAAAAAGACGAGCTCTAAAACCACCTAAACTTGTAAAACAGATATAAGCAAAATAGTTATTTTAGCTTAATATTTGTTACTATCAGTAAAAGAGCCACCATTAGTCATAATGCAATTAAATTAAAAAGTGGTAAACAGCCACATCATGCTTTCTTTACAACATTTTTCAATGGACAGTGAGTTTGATGCCACAAAATTATTCCTCACGACCGAATCTTCTCAAGATGGCAACATGCTAATCAGGAACTTTTCTACAGGCCGTTTGTACAGGTTTGAGTCAGCGTTGATGAACGCTTGATTCAAGCACAGCCAGAAATTCTGCTTTGTTGTGGGAATAAATGAAGTGTAAACCGTTCCAACAAGTCAGTTTAACATTGACTGCTGGCTGTTTGTGCCTCGCTATAGGGTAGAGTTGTTTGCTTGCACTTTATTGTGGGGTTGTGGGTGTGGGAAAGTGTTGTGGCAAGGTTTCAGGGTGATATTTTTGTATTGTTTTTTTCCTCCTTTGCATTTGTATGACTGAAATTGGATTCTTCTCATCAGTAAACTCTAGCAAGAGCCACTTATTCATGTTCTGATATCCACTTTTGGAAAGCTCTCATTAGATTGCTTGCTCAGAGTTTCCTACATTACAAGCTCTGGATCGAACACGAGCGACTCATTTCTTCCACAGTGCAAGTTAATACTGAATTAAAAGCATCCATCATTTCATTTCACTCCTGATTCACCACAATGTGAGGAATGTGGTCACATGTCTGAGCAGCAGTCTTGAATATGGGTCTGGGCTTGCAGAACATTGCAGAGCTGGAGGTATTCTCACAACTACGGCCAGCTCTGCTGTTCAGAATTGAGAGTTAGCATCGACATCACTGCTGACCTTTACATGCCACACTGAACTCTTACAAAATCACATTACTGGAGAGTTCATGTATTTGTTTTTCCCTCCCAGCTAGTCATGTATGTGGTTTGAGTCACTTGTGATTGTCTGTTACACAGTTAATGGGGCTGAAAGGAAAGTCTTAATGCTAATGTGAAGTTTCTGGCTTGAAAATATCCACTGTAGGGCCTTTTCCCGAGGCCAAGCCGATACATATAATTAATAAAGACACCAGTGTAGACTGAATACTATATTGATTGGATTAACTCAACGTGTGGTCCACATTTCTACCAATCATACAGCAAATTGGATGGTCTAAAGAAAGTGTGTTTACATCAGACATGCACATAGATAACAAAAGCACTCCAAAAATTGGCATGAAAACAGTTCTAGTGCCAATTTTGATAACCAAAAAAGTGTTAAGTATTGGCTTTGATTATCATTTAGACAACCCCTAGTCTGCTGTACTAAGAACTTTGTAATGTAGTGACTGCAGTTACAGGTGTGAACTGTTGAAAAGCCATATATTGTATTTTCATGTCACAGTATGTACCGTTTTTATGATCCAGAAATGAATGTTTTGGCTTTTGTGTCTGTTATCATGCATTCAGAGTCTTTATTTTGCTGAATGTTAACTTGTTTGCAGGACAGCTGTATTTTCTGATTTGGTTTTTCACTCCACTGAAATCAGAACTTGTTTAATACACTTAAGATGCAAAAGCTTTTTTTTGTTTAATACATAAACACAGTGATGCGTTTTGTTTTTGTGGTTTATTGCTTGAAATGTGCCAAAAGTGCTTTTTTGTATGATACAAACTCTTACTTTTTTGTGTTGATGTTTCAGATGTTTTTCTTTAATATTAAAAGTCTTGACAACAAACATATTTGCATTATTGTCTTTGAACTGTTCTATAAAATACCATTAAATGTATGAAACAATCCATAAGGTCCAAATAAATGAGATTCAAAGTACAATACATTCACTTTCCCAGAAGAAACTGTATTTATATGTTTTATAGCATAACTATTTAAAATTATGAAGATGGGCTGTCTAGTCAGTATAGGGTGTGTGAAGTCAGTGTAACAAAAAAAAAAAAAACTTTTTTGAGACTATAAATATGAAAACATGGTCAAAGTGTACATGATTATAGTTTGCTAATAGAAAATAGAATAACCTCTATATAGAGGTTTCTGCATAACACCTCATTTATGTAATATTAACTAATTATGGGTTGTATTGGTAGGTTAGGGAACCTTCATTTAGAAATTAGTAGAAAGAAGCCCAGAGAGGTTCACCACTGACGCTATGACCAGAGGATCGCAAGTTCGAATACTAGCTCTGGCATCTACTGATTGGTCCATTGGAGCTGGGGATACTGCGCTTTCCTCTCAGTGCTGGCTCTTCAGTAACAGTGTATCAGCCATAGTTGGAAAAGAGGTGGTGGCCGCATCACACACATCAAAGGAGGCTTGTGCTTGTCTTCACCCTCCTAGAGTCAGGGACATTGCAAAGTGATGGGAAGAGCCCCTATCAGATGGGACGGATTAATTGGCCATTACTGCATTGGGAGGGGGATAACTGGCAAATACCAGAAATAAAATAAAATGTAAAAAAAGTAGAAGTTGAGTTTATAATAACCTTCATTTCAGTTCAGGCTCATCTGTACAAAGTGTTTACTACCTCTGTTAACCTCTATTGAACAAAGCATCAGTCTGTCTTAACAGTTTAAAATAGACTATGTCAATCCTAATTCATACAGGAAAGAATACTGAAGCTTTTAATTGTAATACAGCACTATGAAAAATATCCCACAAAAGACTCATTTTCAGCAGCTGACCTCAACAGTATGACTCCATACACAGAATAGGTCTCTGTTTGAAAAGGCAAATGCTGAAGATGGTCTAACAAGTGTGTTGTAGCACAGATGAAGCAATATCTGCACAGAAAGCAGGAGCACAAAGAGAGCTCAGTGCATTCATGAGGCTCGTAAAGACGTCTTTATAACTGAGCAGATCGATTATAGAGCATGGAAAACATGCTCCATTACAAATACTTTTGGCTCACGTAGCTACGCATTCTGTCAGTATTTAAAAGTAAAGATGTGCGATGTAAGAGCAAGGTACTTCGGTCAATGTGGTATTCAAGTCCCTTTAGCAGAGCTGGGTTTATTTCGCAGGTAAAGCTCATCAATCAAATAATGTGTGCATCACTTTCTGGTGTCAGAGATCACTCAGACTGAGCTCTGGAGGACTGTCTGAAACTCCTCCCTCCTCGCCGTCTATGTCATCATTGGCACTCTCAAGCCCACTCGCAGCATCACTGAGATCGCTTCCCGACAAGCTCAAGTGTGTACGTCGTCCTTGGCTTCTTAGTTTTGGTGCTGAAAGTAAAAAACAACAAAGCCAGGAGTCAAACTGAATAAGGCCTATTATTATTAGACAGATCTATGAATCTCTCAGTGTAAAATTTATAAAACTCAGCTGATGTTAAAAATGGGCACTGGGGTTGGGGAGGGCACAATATCAGGCTCTCTCAATAAGTATAGCAACATTTTGTTTTGTGATCCAATATGGATTTGTAATTAATACAAGGGTGAGTCAAAAATGATCCATGCAGCACTAGGTTGTTGTCTCCATAGTCACTCCTCTTTAGGTTTATACATGTTATGTCAGTTCATTTATGACTGCAGTGCAACAACAAATGGTCACCACACTTACGTGCACAAGAGAAGAGCAGCATGCTGCAATTCACTGCAGATGCACTTGGACATCTGCCAACTAAATTTTGATTAATACTCTAAGGAACATGAAGTTTAAAAATAATCATTACTGCTGATGAGACATGGATTCATCACTAACAGCCTGAGAGTAAACATCAAAGCCGGGAGTGGAAACATCCTCAATCAACCAAGAAAAAGGTCAAAAGTCAACCATCAGCTGAAAATTTGATGCTGACAGTTTTCTGAGTCCTGAAAGAAGCAATAAGAGGATGGATATTCACATCTGAAGAGGTGAAAACAGCGGAATTCATGGCACATCTTACATCTCAGCCAAAAAATGTTTTAATGAGGGAATATGAAAGCTTGTTAATAGATGGACAAAGTGTATTAAAAGGTTTTGACTCACCTTTGTAGTTTACATGCAAATAACCTCCAACAGTGGTTCATTCTGTATTGTGTTTAAACCCCTGACTATTACATAGCAGTGATTCTAAATATCATACAGGAAACAAAAAGCTGTGAGATTAGGGTTCATGATTGTTCCTGACTGGTCTGCATAGTGGCAACATACTAAAACTATAAATGTGGAGTATGTGACTGTCATAGTACCCATGCAGGAGTCTCAATCCCATCCCAAACATAGCAGCTCAGAAGAAGAGCCAGCAGGAAATTATCTCTCCCTGCACTAAACACCCTCAGGCAAAGGGCTGCACAACAGAACCAAATTATAACTACTGGAAATGAGCCAGCTTTGTGGATTTGTGGGCAAGTGAGCATGCAGGGGAAAAACGCCAGGTACTAGTGCTCTTAAATAAATATAGGTCTGCTTATGTTGCTTTTATGATATAAATACATTAAGCTTGAGAGTGAGCATAAGAGCATGTGTGCACATACTGAGGTCTTAGGGGACATCGCTTTAGTTCCATATTTGGAACAACCAGATGCTCTCATTGGAGACAAAGCATGACTCCAGCAGGAACTGTATCCAAGAAAGGCAAAGAGCCATGGCAATGTCAGTGGACGGCTCCATTAAAACGTGTACACTAAACTTCCACTAATGATATTAAATAACACACTTCACTGTTATTCTTAGCTTTGTGTGTAAAAATAGCACTTAGCCTTCCACAACAGCACTCACAGCCTAGTGCAATAACCCTGAAACAACACTAAACTAGCACATGTAATATGACCATAATGACAGATGCACTATCTGTCTGCATGACTGTTAAGAGAGATAACAGTGTGCTCATCTCACTCACCACTATCTTTCCAATTTCTCTTCTCGCCACGCTCTCATTATTTCTTTCTTTCTCTGAACTAATCTGGACAGATCCCAGAAGTTGACTCAACGAACACCTTCAGCTCCCTTCAGAAACTAAATAAGAAGCATTTTGGAGACAAACTTGGATCAAATGCAGAGGACATTAAGGATGTGTACATGTTAATAAAAATGGCTATATCAGAATATTATGAGCACCCCTGGTTTGCAATGAACTCATCAGTTTAACGAAACTCAGTTGTGAATAAAAGAAGTTTAATAAAAATGACAAAACAAGAAAACAATATGAACAAACAGGATTTAACTCCGGGTATAGATAGGGAATAGATAGGCTAACAGACTAGAATTCATGGAAAGCCACAACAGGCTAATAGGCTAATAATGCCACACAGGCTAACAAGGAAGAAGGCTAGTAAAGCCACAAAGGCTAACAAGGAAAAAGGATTGTAAAACAATACAGGCTAACAAGGAAAAAGGCTAGTAAAGCCACACATGTTAGCAGGCTAAAGAGTTAGCAGGTTAAAGAGCTAACAGGAGAAAACAATAGAAGAAAGGTACATAACCTGGGCAGGTCAATACCACGGGGCTACGCTAAAGTGTGCAAAGCACAACAATATCGAGAACTGAATGACAGTTTGGACCCAGCTTAAGTACTGTCATGAATTAGAAGCTTAATGACAAACAGGTGAAGAGATGTGACTGGAGTTTGAATGAGCATAATCACTGTACTGATTAGACTGCTGTATTGAAGGTGTTCCAAGAAAGAGAAGCACAAGACTTCTTGGACAGTGAATGCCTCCCAACGGCATAAAAGTGGTGGCCCACTGGCCATTAATGCCAGAGGGGAACAAAGAGTTCGGTGAGTGGTACAGAGCAATCAACATGACACAGTGGACCAGGATAAGTGCCTCCGGAGACCTTACGTCACCCAATACAGTCCATACCATGACTTCTAGCTAGTGTCATCCAAGCCAAGGGTGGTTAATCCCACTATAAGATAGGTGGTCATAATATTGTGATATTGTTCAAACCAATTTAAGAAAAAATGTCAGCAGTGCACACATACATAATCATTATGTGGGAGTGGAAGAGTCAAATGGCTGAAGATAGATTACAACACTGCTATCCAGAAGTTAGGGGTGTAAACAAAACGATGAATCACTGTCTGTTACCAATCTTTGCATGTAAACTATCATTAAAGATCAATACTATGTTTTTGGAACTTCATACTGTTTCACAAAACATAATATTGCGATACAAGTGTATGGAAATGTTCAGACATCCTTAGTGCCTACATCATAGAAGACGACCTGTCCTTAAAACACTGTATTGTACAAACCGGATTCCAAAAAAGTTGGGACGCTATACAAATTGTGAATAAAAATTGAATGCAATGATGTGGAGATGGCAAATGTCAATATTT
>BRDA01000653.1:0-15247 GCA_036984385.1 Crenuchus spilurus
ATAGATAGATAGATAGATAGATAGATAGATAGATAGATAGATAGATAGATAGATAGATAGATAGATAGATAGATAAGGCAACAGTAGAGGAACAATGGCAGAGAACAATCATTCAAATCACCTGCATAAATATACCAAACAGCCACTTCATTAAAACCAGGACCTTATTAAAGACTCATTGTCCAGTTAATCAGCTCCACTGAACATACAGGTGCACTTTGTAGTTCTGCAATTACAGACTGTAGTCCATCTGTTTCTCTGTATACTTTGTTAGTTCCTTTCAGTCTGTTCTTTAATGGTCAGGACCCCCCACAGCACCACCATGAGGAATTATTTGAGTAGAGATCAGTCTCAGCACTGCCACACTTACAATATTAGATTTTGTTCATTACTTTTTGTTTTGTTTTTGTCAGACATGGTTAATATATTACGCCTCTTGACATGATTTAAAACTTTGGAGGCAGGAGACATTGAAGACGAGTAATAAAAGAGAAGTGTAGACAACAAAACAAATGGTTAGACATTCACATAACAATAAAGAACACCTGGGAAGGGCGGAGTCAGGAGGTGACAAGGTGGAGCTATGGTGGAGATAAGACAAAACAATCACAGAGCACATAAAGACATGGGGGGGGGGTATTACACAAAGCAGGATTTCTAAGCCGAGATAGCTTCAGCCCAACATTGACATTTGTCTATTAGGATTGTTCCTCTGCTCTTTGGCCAGCTTTGGATAACTTTAGAGAATTAGAGAATCCCGCTTTGTGGAATATGGACTGGCACAACCAGGGAAGATGACAGACTTGGGGTTATTCCACAAAGCAACCGTAACCTTGATGACATAAGTCAAACTCTGAGGAACATGCAATTCCTTAGCTTGAATTCCTTGAATTATTCCATTTTGTGAACAAATCCCTGGAAATCTCTGACATCTCTTTAAGAAATGTCATTTGCCCAATATATTTGCATGAGGTTGAGATTGTGTTGTAAAACCTACCTGTGCTTATACTGTTTGTACATAAAGATCTGTTTTAGCTTGCTAATAAGGTCAATTATTAGCATTTGTAGTAGGTTGGCATCTCATAAACATGCACACATAGTTTTCAAAGTGTGCATGCAGACGAAACAGCATGCCAGCATCGGTGCTGCTTCTTTTTGTGGATGAGGGTAGAAGATGAGGAAGTGTGTAGATGTTAAGCTGAGTAGGCAGCTCAGAAAAAAGACCCAGATACCCTGGGCTTAAGATTTTTTCTCTTTGTGAATGTATTCGGCCTGCAGCGGTTACAGTGTCCTGGGATGCCTTGTCCCCCTACTCCCAGCCTCTCAGGCAGGGCTGAGGCCTACAAACAGCTGACTGGTGGATTGGGAGGGTGAGTCTTTTTTTGTGGTCTGCACAAGCCATGTCCTTGCGTAGAGGCAACATCACCCAGCGAATGGGCAAATCAAATTAATTGCACGTCTCATAATCGCATTATATCTTCATTTGCATGCGAGTGAGTCAAGGATGAGTCTCCTCCACAGGGCCTGCAGGCCAGAAGTGGCTTCTCGGACCTTTTTTTGTGCTGACCCCATTTGCTCACCATGGGGTCAAAGACCAACGGTGAAGCCCAAACTCACCTGTCTGAGCCTGGAACACTCCTGGTTGTTGGTCAGCTGACCTAGGCCTCTGGGTCTTCACCTTTTGCTCATCGTCATCGGGGTCTGAATACAAACAGACAAAAAGTACAGCGCTACTGTAAAGCTGACTAACATACAGCACAGGCTAATTAGCTAATTACCTTTTTTAATGTCTGGGTGCAGCGTCAATGCAAATAATGTCCACTTTCTTCATTTGGAAAAGAAACGATCAACATTTTCTTTTTTTTATTTTTAAGTTTTTATCCCTTTCCCATTGTAGTAATAGCCAATTAGCCCTTCCTCTCCGTTAGGACTCTCTCCATCACTTTGCAATGTCCCTGACTCTAGGAAGGTGAAGTCAAGCACAAGCATCCTCAGTTGCGTGTGATGCCAGTCACCGCCTCTTTTCGAACTAACGCTGATACACCGTCACTGGGGGGCCAACGTGCTCGGAGGAAAGTGCAGGATTCCCAGCTCCAAATGGACCAATCAGTAGACGCCTGAGCCAGCAGACATTGCAATGTGAGAGTGATAGAGAGAGAGAGAGCACCATCTACCCACCCAAAGAAAGCACTGCCAATTTTTGTTCACTTGGGTCAAGGCTGTTGATGGCAAACAGCATGAACTAGCGATCCTCTGGTCATAGTGTCAGCATCTTAGCCTGCTGAGCCACTCGGGGCCCACTAACTACATTTTTAAGCAGACAATATTAAAATGTCCTAATGAGATGTCCCAATAGTTAACTGAGAGCTTACTGCAGCAGTACTGTGCAGTACTGTGACACACATAGCTATCTATATTACTGTACTGCTTACTAAAGCTGTTTTATCACCTTCACTGATCATACAGGTGCACTGTGTGGTTCTACAATTACAGACTGTAGTTCATCATCATCAATGATCAGGACTTATTAGTATTACTGTGATGTGATGGGGGCGTTACAAGTAGAGCTGCTAACAATTTATAACCAAAAATATCCACCACCATATCAGTGTCAGTGCTGATAATGATCCATCACCCAAATAAAACCTGCCCTGTGGTGACCCTGTAGGGATCCTGATCACTGAACAACAGGGGGAAAGGAGGCTAACAAAGTATACAGAGAAACAGATGGACTACAGCCTGTAATTCTCCACTTATATGGTAAGTGGAGCTGAAAAAAGAACAATGAGTGAAGGAACGTATTTAATATAGTGGCTAATTAATGCATTCTTTATTCTAAACCACTTGCATGAAAATTTGCATACACAATTATGTAAAATAATAATATTAATAATAAAAAAAAAATGCTAATGAGTTTTAATATCGAACACGCCCATCTCTAATTAATGTGTACTCACATGAGTGTAGCCACGCATTGGCATACATAAACAGAAATATGTATTCTAAACACGTACACACGTCATATCAAATATCCAATCAGGAACGGCTTAATGATGGACTTCATTTCTGACCAAATTAAATTTGATTAAAAATGATTTAGTTCAACTTGTCTTTGTTCAGCTTAGCCAGCTGACCAGGAGCTTGTGAAGAATGGATGGAAATAGCCACCTAGAATGGCTTTTAATGGAGCTGAATTGAATTCCCTGATTAATCTTAATTGCTCATTGGAAGTCTTTAACAAGATAAGAGGTTCATATGAAATGCCACTGGTGCATTGAGAAGGCAGGCACAGTGGAGGTGGGTGGGTACTCCAGATACTACTGAAGCGGCCACCCATGTGAATGTGCCTCTTTATGGCGCACTTTAAAGTTCACATTTAAGTGGAAAATAATTGTCTCCATAGCTCAGCGTCGGAAAACTCACAGGTTTGTTCACGCAAACCATGCTTCATTTGGGTCACTTGGGATTTCTTTTGCTTTTACATGTGTGGCCCTGTTGAATTTCCCTGTTGTTAAATTTAAGTTTTAGAGGAAATTCTAAAAATAAAAAAACAAAATATATATTTTTTGTACAATAGTTATATACTTTATTTCACTCATTTCTTTTGAGATATATTTTTGTTGGTTCACTGTGATTTTGTTTTGCTGTCAATCAAAAGCCTGAGTAGTGGGCGGGGTTAAGAGCAGCATGGAGCAAAATGAGAGAAGGAGCCAGTGTTGCCAAGTCCACTTATTACAATCAACTTTGGGCTTGTTTTTTTCTAAAGTTGCTTGCAAATCTCCTGAGTTGCGGGTTGCGTTTTTTTGGGCTTGTTTTTGAACGTGAAGTTGCTTATTTGGGCTTGACTTTCTTTCCGAGTGAAACTCTGATTATCTCCCAGCTCAGTGGTAGGTAGTTTGTACCTTCCAAGCCCCCGTTTCCTATTTATCGCTACCGCCCAAGTTGACCAGTCACCCAAACACACAGCAGGCAGCCAGGCGCAGCATAAGAATGAGTTCAAATAAGTGGGGAAAATATGGAAAAATATATAATATAGAGTGGGAAAAAGAACACACTGAAAAAATGGCTCCAACCTCAGATGGGAGATGCAAAATTTTGCACCGCAAGGTATTGTAACGGGTCCCGCGGGAGTCCGGCGGTAATGCAGACCTCTACTTCATTGTGCACATACCGATCACGGACAGTGTTTCTGGAGAGCCCAGTGAGCTGCACTGAGTTATAGTTGCTGACAAGGGAGCTGTGTGTGACTTCTGGTATGTTTCATCATTCCATGATCCTCACTCTTGCCCTAAAACTGCTGCTGGACCGATTCTATGTATCGCTCATGCCAGAGACCTAGAACTTTCCTTAAAGAGGACGTGAGTACTGAGAGTGCACCAAACAGTTTTATTTTGCTTACATTAAGTGAAGTGGCTGTTACTGTTTTTAGCCACAATTCAGGCCTGCAACAATTTTTTTTTATTTATTTATTTATTTTTTCTGAGTGTGAGTGTGTGTGTGTGCGTGGGCCCACTATTCAGATAGCTACTAATACATGTACCTGTATCTGTTAAGACCTGTGCATCTAACTAGTAAAAGGTATAAATCAGCAACAATCTACCTCTAAAACTAGTCACCCAGATGCACATTTCATTAATTTTTTCATTTATTTTTTATTTTTATTTAAAACGCTGTCCAGTTAAAATCCAGGTATTTCAATACATTCTACACTTAGTAAAACTCATTCCTGTGGTTGCCAGTGTTTTCTTGACTTGTAATACTTTTCTGTGTGATATCCTTTGGTATTAATTGTAGGTTTACAGGGTAAAATAAGGGAGGATACAAGGAAGTGTTTTATATTTATTTTAATAGAGCATACTAAGTCTACTTAATACACTATACAGTAACAATAGTCATTAAGACCCAGGGCCCTGCCTTTAGTTCATACAGGGTTCATATGGTCATGAAAAACCTGGAAAAGTCATGGAATTTGAAAATAACATTTTCCAGGCCTAGAAAAGTTTTGGGAAAATAAATAAACTCAAAGTTTTGGAAAAGTCATGGATATTTGATAAAACCTAAAGCAACGTACAAAAATCTTTTGTTTCCAACAAGAGAATTATCTCAGCTAGTACAGACAGGTTAGAGTCCAATCTACTCTTCAGTTCAGACACTGTTAAAACTAAACCATCACTAATACCTAGAAAGAAGGAAAGATACACAATTATATACAATATAAGAGCATTAAAAAACATTACAATTATATATATATATATAGTTCCGCTAATCAACTGAGAAATGTATGTTAGTTAAACAGTAACGTTATTTTAATTGTTTAGGACAATTGGTCGTATCATTTGTTTTCTGAGTGGGGTTACATGAGGGCGGCACAGTGGCTTAGTGGTTAGCACGTTCGCCTCTCAGTGCTGAGGTCTTGGGTTCGAGTCCGCATCTGAGCGGAGTTTCCATGTTCTCCCCGTGTCTGCGTGGGTTTCCTCCAAGGACTCCGGTTTCCTCCCACAGTCCAAAAACATGGAGATCAGGTGAATTGGATACTCTAAAAATTACCCTGGTGTGTATGTATGTATGTATGTATGTATGTCCAGATATGGTTGGCACTCTGTCCTGGGTGATCCCGTAGTGCTCGATGCAGTCCTCCAGGTGGACGGTCGCTTCCGGTTGAGAGTACGCTGTGCGCGATTGGCTGCTGCTTCTCACCGGTGTGTATAAATGTAGTGTGTTGATTGTAAAGCATCCTTGGGTGTCTAGAAAGGCACCTTGCTAACGTACTTAAAGTTAAACTTACTTTAAATGAACACAATGCCAGGGAAATGTAGATTTAATGATGTCTGGCTTCATATGGACAAATATAAGGCTTTTGGGTTGAGAAAGACCAGGACCCAGGACATGCAAAATGTGCACTGTGTAGAAAAACTTTAGACATTAGGAATATGGGAGAGGCAGCGCTAGCTAGCCATGCAAAAGGTGCTAATCACAAGTCTGCTGCACGACATCAACTATTAACGCATCACTGGCTTCTACACCCCGGTGACCAATGTGACCCCCTTCCACCTGCAGTGCTTCCCTCTCAACTACCATGAAACAAGGAACCATCTCAAACACTCTAACTGCTTACTGTGGGCACTTAAAGTGGCTAATTCTCCTACAAGTCATGTGAAAACACAAGCCATCTTTTCAAGGCAATGTTCCCTAGATTTTGAAAAGTCATGGAAAAGTCACGGCAATTAATTGATAAAGTGTATGAACCCTGGTTCACTGGTGATTAGGCAGGGTGTTACACGTTTTTTAAGATGTGCTCCCATCTTCTCAAGAACATCCTGTTAAATCCATAAACCTTGTATTATAAGGACATGAGTGGCCTTCTGTACTGCATAATTTGGTCATGGTTTGTTTGTGCTCTAAGCGTCCACTGCACAGATCCGCAAGGCTACTGACAAATTAAACTTACAAGATGGAGCAGAGGGTTTCCCGTCAGAGAATTTTTAAAAGACGAGCAAAACAAAAGACGACAAAAGGAACCTCAGGGGCACCTTCTAAATTACCACTCAAGACTCGCTCTTGAAAGTTAATGGATGTTTAGAATAATTCACAATCATGAAACATCCCCAATAGGAACATAAAATCTTCTTTTATTCAACATGATTTATATTTCAGCACGCTCACCTCCCCAAAGCGAAATCCATCTTAGTCAAGAAGCGAATCCAGCAAGAACCAAAAACCAATTCCAACAGTAGTCTACCATTCAAATCTCATTGTGTCTTTAGCATTCCGATTCTCTTTCACTGTTGACAGCAGCAGGCCAGAAACCAGAATCATGGTTAAATGAAACCAGAAGGTATTTACATTCCAGGTGTAATTGATTTGAGCACAGTCCACCTCACTTAAAACCTAATTATTCTAGAACTGTTAAGCGTTTTAGAAAATCTGACCTTGATTGAGCTCTCTTTCATGTTGGAGGTGGAGAAAGCTGCCAAAAAAGTCCCAGTGCAGCCTAACACATGGGCTGCTAACTCCAGAGAGTTCTCCCCACGTTGCCTCTGTCAAACGGGCTTGATTAGCAGCGCCCCCCGTGGGGGCCCACGCTAATACGCTTATGATAGCTCAGACACGCGCCCAGACGATCACGCTAATTTACGCTGTCGCGGGAGTGACAATAACAGTGTCGGGAAAGTCAAGGTTTGTTTCATCTCTCTTTCTGCCTCTTCCACGGCCCCCTGTCCTCCCTCACTCCCTCAGCTCATTCTCATGTTTCTTTTGTTCGTACTGTTCATGGGCCTTCACCACTGTCCTATCTCAATGGAAGAAAAATGACAAACCGAAGCAAAGAAACAAAGGAAAAGAAGGTATTTCAGATATTTCATCTTCATATCAGACACAGGGTCAGGGTGGCAATACAGAGGGGCAGGCCATAAAGCCCCATATCAGTCCCAATGATAGATTCCTTGCTTTCACTGGCTGTGATATTGCTAAGCACACTGCCCTTATTCTCCATCATCATGTCCTCACCAGGGCATTTCTTCACAAACCCCATTCTCATTTTCATTTCAAACAAAGGCAATCGATACCACGCTCTCAGCACTCAGTGCTGGTGCATCAGCTGTGGTCATTCCTTTACTCAGATAATGCACTCAGTATGTTCAGACTGCAGGCAAATCGGTTTGTTTCTCAAATCAGATCTTTCAAGACGACTGTCTGTGCTGTGATATGCGGATCAATCTATTTTGTGGGCTGCTGTGGTAATGACATCTGCATCTACATAGCTATGCTGGTGATGTGGCATTCAGACAAGGATGCAGGAGAGCTAGAGATGCATCACGTCACCCAAACAAATGCAGCATCAATGTTAAGCTTAACTTTGGAACTCTACTTGAATCCCAGCACTTCTGATTTGACAATGTCAGTGTCTTTTGTGTTGTGGGCGATGCTAAAGATACTTTGAGTTTGAGTGTTTAGAGCATCCCGACAGAGATGCATCAGTAGAAATCAGACTGGAATCACAATTCAAATGACCTCCCACCTCCAAATGTTGACTGGATCACAATAACAAAAATAATACTAATAATTTCTTATTATCATTACAAACCGGATTCCAAAAAAGTTGGGACACTAAACAAATTGTGAATAAAAACTGAATGCAATGATGTGGAGGTGCCAACATCTAATATTTTATTCAGAATAGAAGACAAATCACAGACCAAAAGTTTAAACTGAGAGAATGTATCATTTTAAGGGAAAAATATGTTGTTTCAAAATTTCATGGAGTCAACAAATCCCCAAAAAGTTGGGACAAGGCCATTTTTACCATTGTGTGGCATCCCCCCTTCTTATTACAACACTCAACAGATGTCTGGGGACAGAGGAGACCAGTTTCTCAAGTTTAGAATAAAGTGTTCCATAAAGAACTTCAAATCGTGACTCATCTGACCACAGAACAGTCTTCCATTTTGCCACACTCCATTTTAAAAGACCCCTGGCCCATTGCAAAAGTCTGAGCTTGCTTAGCAATGGCTTCCTCTTTGCACTGTAGAGTTTCAGCTGGCAACGGTGGATGGCACGGTGGATTGTGTTCACTGACAATGCTTTCTGGAAGTATTCCTGAGCCCATTCTGTTATTTCCTTGACAGTGGCATTCCTGTTTGAGATGCAGTGACGTTTAAGGGCCCGGAGATCACGGGCATCCAGTAGAGTTTTGATGATGATAACTTAAAAGTCTTTGCTATTTTACGTTGGGTAACACCATTCTGGTATTGCTGCACTATCTTTCTGCGCAACAATGGTGGAATTGGTGATCCTCTTACCATCTTGGCTTCAGAGAGACACTGATACTCTGAGAAGCTCTTTTATACCCAATCATGTTGTCAATTGACCTAATTAGTGTTAATTGGTCTTCCAGCTGTTCGTTATATGCTCAATGTCCTTTTTCCAGCCACTTATTGCTACTTGTCCCAACTTTTTTGGGATTTGTTGACACTGTGAAATTTTGAATCAACATATTTGTCCTTTAAAATGTTACATTTACTCAGATTAAACTTTTGATCTGTGATTTGTGTTCTATTACGAATAAAATATTGACATTTGCCATCTCCACATTATTGCATTCAGTTTTTATTCACAATTTGTTTAGTGTCCCAACTTTTTTGGAATCCGGTTTGTAGTATTATTATTGTTAGTATTATTATTAGTATTAGTATTAATATTAATATTGTTATTATTGCTATTATTATTATTATTATTATTATTAGTATTAGTATTATTATTAATATTATTATTGTTAATATTATTAGTATTATTATTAATATTGTTGTTATTATTATTATTATTATTATTATTATTATTATTGTTGTTGTTGTTGTTGTTGTTGTTGTTGTTGTTAAAATAAACTATTTGTCCTTTCACAGAGGAACATTATGGACATTTGGTTTACTGAACCTTTCAGCACTGCAAGTCTAGATGAAAACATTTGAAGCTGACATTATTTATACTGCTCCCAGTAGAAGATTTTGCCTTTCAATATAATACTAATACTAATACTAATCTTTAGTTTGTGATCACTGTGACTCATTGTGTGGCAGAACAGTGCAGGATCCTACAGGCTTCTCTGAGACAGACACTGTTAGATATCAAATATTTATATATTAAGACATTCACATTCCAGATACCTGCTAAGCCCTGCTGTTACCATTCTGTGGGAGAAGAGGATGTAGGCTGTCTTTTAGATTATCCAGCCTGGCAGAGTAGATTTTATATTTTACTGTATATTACATTTTAGTCCTCGAGTGATGACAATGCTGTATTAACAACATGTATGGTTTGTTTTTGTTATTATATGAATATACTTAACATATAATTTTGTAATTAATATAATATTTAAATTCACTGTAAACACCAATGTCACAGAATATGTACATTATTAGATACTTGTATTGCTTAACATTAGAGTTCATGTGTCTGTTACTGTTTTATATTGTACTGCATGCAATTCTGTGAAACTTCAAGCAACCTCTGTCAAAGAATCTGATCATATTTGTTCTTTTTTTTCATTTATATAGGACTATTTCTCCTGCTATCAGCACAATATTTGTATTTGATCTATCACTATGCTCTTAGCCATCTGAATTGCATTCTGAATGCTTCTTTATAGACTCACTATGGAGTATCCAACAGTAAAGGCAGCATAGAGGTCTGTTAATGCACTGATAGAAGACACCACAACACAAACCTCAAAATGCACATATTGATCTACCTGACTATGGTCTTAGCTGAGCATCAGTGAGTCCTTACACTGAGCATTATACCCATATGGTCTGCAGCGCTTCTTTCTATAGTCTCTGAGTATATGTCTGACATGATGTAATATCTTTTACAGTCCAATAGGTCTTGTACTTTAGACGAGAGGTCCTCAAAACAAGAATGACATCCATATTATGTGCTTGTAGTAACCCTCTGTCTCTCTTCAGTGCTCCCAGAATGAGTCACCATCCTAGAATACCCTCAAACTTGCAGAGGTGGATGTGACCTAATGCTACCAGATGCTACCTAATAAACAAATTCTGTATATTCTACAAGGACGTGGCATACAGAGTCCCCTGGATCTATTCTCTCTTGTTCTCACCTGCCGCTGTGTGGCTGTGTGTGTATGTCAACAGTTTCAGCGGTAATTGAAGGGCTGAGTTATTGGACCCCCCCTCCCCCAACCCTGAGTTTAGTCTCCCGTGCTGGAAATGAATTAAAGCTGTTAGCTCAAATTGAAGTTGTTTAATTGGTTGAGCCTTAGAGGGTGTCTATATTATTTGCTGGGGCTCGAGTGGGCTCTGTCCTCGGAGGACTCTCCTCCATTCATCCTCAACAATCAATACACAGCCAGGCCTCTTAAGGATGCTGGCTGTACTCATCAGTTACTGACTTAAAGCTGTACTGTACTATGCCCAAAGCTTCTTATGTATATAATACAGTATATAAATAATAAAATCAGTGGTTTTACTAGCTTATTCTTTTCACTTTTGTGCTTTGTGGTGAGCATGCTTTCCTCTCAGAACTCATCTGGGTGGAGTTTCCATGTTCTCCCAGTGTCTACATGGGTTTCCTCCAGGGATTCCGGTTTCCTCCCACGGTCAGGTGAATTGGGTGCTCTAAATCAGGGGTTCTCAACTGGTCTTAGCCCGGGACCCACATTTCCTTATGGTCATAAAGTCACGACCCACTTTTAATGAATACAAACCAAATTTGTTTTTTAGAACCTTGAGATTTCAGGGGGGACATGAAGGATGGGGCAGGGCGGAGGCGCTGGAGCATAAATTAAATTTATATTATGAATTACATTACTATTATTAAACTAACTATTAACTATTATTACAATACATTACTTACAAATTATAATTTAGGTTTGACTCGTTACTATAAATAATATACTAATAATAACTATCAAGTGTTATTAATAATAAAATAATACAATTTATATTTATTATTAGTAAAATATTAATATGTCATTATTATATATTATTATTTAATATTTATAAATTGTTAAAAGCATGTAGCATGAAATTATCACCCAATTCTGATTCACCTTTTCAGTCAACTTCACTCACTACCACCAATTTTACACTTATATTTGGACTGTATGTTCAACAGACCTCATTTACATAAAATTATACATCATTTCTGAGTACAAATTAGCAGAAGTTCTGAAATATTTTGACAATAGTTCAACTTAGAGGCATGTTAATAAATGGCTTATCACAGACTGGTAGATGCACACACACAAACAGACTAATGTTAATACATTTTTATATGAAACCTCTGATATTAAAATATGTCTAGCTGACATGACACAGACAGAACAAACATCCAACATCTTAAAAACTTACAGCGGCAGGTGAACACGAACTGCTGGATAACTAGCAAAACACGTGCTTACTGTTTGATGGAGTGACTGCGTGGACAGCCAGTCACGCGTTAGCAAGAAACGGCAGAGCCAATCGATGAGCTTGTGGTCATTCTAAACAAAAATCTACATTTCAAATGCTCCGGGTTTTATTTGTGTTTTGCCATCTTGCCTCCGAACATCACTAATTTAAGAGAAGGGTAAAGGGCAAACAAATGGTAGTTACCATGGCAACAAGATGAGTACAAAATCAGAAAAGCATTAATTATTTTTCGTTTTTAATTGTTTTAAAATTTAACTGTCCGAACGTGTCTGCAACCCACTTTTGGGTCGCGACCCACCAGTTGAGAATCGCTGCTCTAAATTGTCTGCGTGTGCACCCAACTATAGATTGGCCCCCTGTCCTGAGTTTGGCTAGGATAGCCTATCATGTGAGGGGGTAGGGGATTATCCGCTGGATGGATGAGTGTTTGAATGCTTTATGACTTTATTTGAGGTGGAAGTGATTTGGCACTACTAAAGCTTAACTAGAAGCTTATGTCTTTGTGAGAAAGGTCTATTATTTAGCAACTTTATTTATGTATTAAGTCATTAAGTTACAGAGGTGAAGAAAGAAAATCTGAACCATGAAGGTTAAAGGGCTCATTATACTTTACTCTGGGGGTTCATTATAGCTACATTGTCTATCGCACATACTGTTATTCAGGAACTACGCTGTTATAAAGGCGGCACATGTTGCCTGCAACTGTCATGTCACCTGTGGAGTAATTGCTTTTTGTTTCATGTATTACTGATATTTTCTTCTCATAATTCAGATCACTATGTGTGTCGTTTTGCTGATCCAAATAAAAGGCATTGAAATGACGTGCTGTGATTTGAAAAGAAAAGTACATGACAGGGTGTAAAGCAATATGGTAGAGCCTAATAAATGCTTCTAGGCAGCCTCCAAGCAAACTAACGAACACAGCTGCCTTATTTATTGGAAGTGATCACAACAGCAGACAGATAATGTGTCAGCAGTCTACACTTTAACAGCAAAGGCAAACATTAAGCTCAGTTCCACAACAATGTGTACTAGACCTGTCCCATCAGAGCCTGCACGTAAGCTAAGCTCCTCAGCATCTACACCGAGCAGTAAACAAAAGGCATTCATCTTTTTCTGACCAGGTCCAGCAGTTATCATAACAAGCGTCTCAGTCTTTATGAGCCCCCCATGGGCTGCAGATAGAGTGTAAATAATATACAGTCCTCACTTTATCATGCCGCGTTAGGTCCGTGCCCATAAAACAACCATAATCTGATCACAGAGCACCAAAGACAAGGGGATTTAGATGTAGACAAGACAAACAGCTCTTGAAGCAAGCAAAAAGATCAATAAGGATAAAATCAGTGATAACTGACCTTTTTCCTAGCTTTAGACTGTCTTGGGGCTTTCAGACTCTGCCATGGTTGGAGCCTTTCGTTTCTTTCTCTTTCTTTTGTTTAGCCCTTCGCTGCTCTTGCTTTCCAACAGTGTCTTGGTCTTTTGTTATCATTTCTTTCTACTCAATAAGAGCTGTAAAATGTAAACTCCACCAGTTTTAAAATGTACAGGGGTTAGACAACAAAAGTGAAACAGCTGGTTTTAGACACAATAATTTATTAGTAGGTGTTGGGCCTCCTTTTGCATCCAATACAGCATCAGTTCGTCTTGGGAATGACATACACAAGTCCTGCACAGTGGTCAGAGGGATTTTAAGCCATTCTTCTTGCAGGATAGTGGTCAGGTCACTACGTGATGCTGGTGGAGGAAACCGTTTCCTGACTCGCTCCTCCAAAACACCCCAAAGTGGCTCAATAATATTTAGACACAAAGACTTGCTGTCTTGGTCACAGATGCGCCAGCAAGACGAGCACCAACAATTTGTCCTCTTTTGAACTCTGGTATGTCACCATAATGTTGTGTGCATTGTAATATACTATATAACTGTGCTCTTACCTGCTAACTGAACCTTCACACTCTGCTCTTACTGGTGCAATGTGACATTAATGAAGATTGGCCACCAGACTGGTCCAATTTAGCCATGAAACCTCCCACACTAACATGACAGCTGTTTCACTTTCATTGTCTAACCCCTGTAGATAATATATAATTTTTGCACCTATTGGTGGCACAGATGTACACACACACACAAAACTTTGCAGAAGCCCAATTTGTTTTCCATTTGTTTCAAACTGAAAGTCAACTTCAGAAAAAAGTAATTTAGTAAGCCCTAACATTTGCCTGCAACTCTATTAACATTAAGCTCAAAGTGCAAACACACCACTGGGAGGGTATTATGCATTGTACTGATGTATATATAGTACCAACATTGGGTTCCAGAGCTTCTCTGATAGTCAACCAGATGCTGGTTGTTTAAGATTCTGGCAATGTGTACTAGGTGTGAACAGTGGATCCCAGTCTACCCCCAAACAACAAAGTCTAGTGCTAGATCTGTTTGGCAGTGCAAAATGATTCACAGATGATGCACAGATCCACGTGCATGACTTACCAATTTTTGCAAGTCCTGTGTAAATACAATGCATAAACATTAAAGGCGCAACACAAATTAAATGCTGCCCTCAGTCTAAAATGCCTGCTGTGATTAGTAAAATAAAGAGAAATCGTTTCATTAAAAAATCATGTTGTACATGTAAATAAAGAAATAAAAACAAAGAATATATATAGCAAAAAAAACATAAAACCATAAAAAAGTATGATGATCTGCGTAGGGTTGTAGATGAGGACACAGGAGGCAAGGGAGTACTAAGAACGTGAGGGTTTAAAGCATAAAACCAATACTAGGGATGAAACCAAACAAACACTAATGACTTAAACGTCCACGTAACACTAAGTACCAATATACACATCTATAACTTCACTTATACGTACATTCACATTCACATTCAGCATCTACATTCAATTACCTTCACATATAATGAGCAACAATGCACACAGACTAACAGAGGAAACTTATAGGGGCAGCAATCAAGGCAAACATGAGGGAACAGCTGTGAACAATAACGTGACTTCACAGGGGGTGGAGACACAACAAAAGCCACCAGGAAATGGGCGGGGGTCAGACGAGAACGTGACAATAGGATTATTGAATATTCAGAGACACACATGAGACTATGTATTGCATTTTAATTCAGAATGTCTTTAAATCTGATCATATATTTCACTGTGATTAATCAGTTACTCTTTGTCGCATAGTTAACTGTGATTAAATATGAAACAGTGCTAAATGAAGCACTGGTTTACACCCATTATAGACCACAAAATATTTATGATTTGTCTTGTTTTCACATAAATAAATGAACAAAACTACTTAGGTAGATATAAAG
>BRDA01000653.1:17925-32432 GCA_036984385.1 Crenuchus spilurus
TATATATATAAATGTGCATATATCTTCAACCAACTTTTTTTCTTGATTGTGTTAAAAAGCAGGTACACAAAAATAATTTAGATATTTTTATAAAAGGCTAATGAGCGAATGTTACATGATTGAATGTTTTCATATTGAAAATCAATTTATAAACTCTAGACACACCAGAAGGCTGCATTTTTAGCCAATTAGTGAAAAATAATCTATTTTTATAGTAATTAGATCTACTAACATAAATCACATGTATCACATTACATGAATTATGGTAATGTGTATATGATTCATGTCAGAATGTACATGTAAAACCGGATGCACACAATATTCTTTAGAACTGCTTAACATATTTCTTGCTGGGAGCGTGCGGATTTGCATGTGCCATTTAAACCAGACAAATCATCCAAGAACCATGCAAAAAGGAGATCTGTGCTTTAAAGAAGGGGTGTCCAATCTTATCCACAAAGGGCCAGTGAGGCATCAGTTTTTAACACATAAGAAGGATCTCGGCTGATTTGACTCATTTAGTCAGTTTGTCTGTCTTTAAGCACAGATTATTTAGTCCTGCTTTGTTGTAATGAAACCTGCAGGCACACAGGGCCTTTGTAGATAAGATAAGGTTTAAATATTTTTGCATGTAGTAAAGGAAGATTGAGGTTGTAGCCTATGGTACTACCATGGTTGTATAATGGTATTACTATAGAAAAACCATTATGCTTTTTGGACATTACCATGTTAATACTGCAGTAATATTACTACTTTCCCTATAGAATATTATAGACTGAAATATAACATTTCATACAATCAGTTACTGTAGTATTCCCATTACTACCCTCAAACGTAATTTGGGGTGGGAGGTCTGTGTGTGTGTGTGGGGGGGAGCAGGACAGCCTTTTTGCACCTTACAAAGGAGGCAAGTCAAGCACTAGGACCCAGCGGAAAACAGGCTACTCGAGCTGAAGCCTGTTTCCCTTTACAGTGCCAACAAGTTCATTGATTGGCTCTGCTGTTTCTTGTTAATGTGTGATTGGCCGTTCCCACTGTCACTCCATCTGGTTCACGGCCAAAAGTCAAGAGCACACTTTTTAAGTGCGAGAGTGCGATTCACGCAACACTCATGGATTTTCTTTTTTTTCGTTTAGCGGAGCATGCTTGAGTACTCCCACGTGCTTCTTTTTATGCTCTTGCATTCAGAATTCACCGCAAACAGCCAATCAGAAAGCAGTAATGGCTTTTATCATTACATGTATGTAATTTGTATAAATTATTGTAGGTATAATTTTATGCAAATGAGGTTTTGACCATACAGTCCAAAACTAAGTGTAAAATTGGTGGCAATGAGTTGGAGTGAAGTTGACTAACAAGGTGAAAAACAGAACTGGGTGATAATTTTATGTTTAGACTTTTAACAATTTATTAATATTTAATAATGTATTAATATTTCATTAATGCTGAATAATATCAATGTTAATTTATTATTACTAATAAGAATTAACAGTTATTATTAGTATAATATTAATAGTAACTAATAATTATTATTAATATATGAATAATAATTACTAAAATATAATATAATAATTATTATTAAACTATTATTAATAATAAAAATATATAATAATAATACATTTTAAGTAATGTATTACTATTTACTAATAAATAATAATAAATAAAAAAAAAAACATTTTATTTATGTTCAAGCCTGCATGACATATATCATTACTAAAAGTCTTGATGTGCGGTCTTGATCTTGGCTACAACACTATCACAAACTTCAGCAAACAGAAGAACTGCAGTAATTGTCCCATCTTAGTTTGAGAATATAGGCCTACTGTTGTTTCAGTTGGCACCTAATTTATTAGACAGCAGTGGACAGACAAACCCAAAATGGTTATTCTCTGTGGACAATCCTCAGACGGGGGAGCTTGTATGATTGGATGGAGGCCTTACTTAATTCAAACATTTCCATCTATCTTTGGCAAAGCTGAGAAACAAAAAGAGCCAGGGGATACCGCTTGGCCATGTTTTTCAAATACAAGTCTTTGAACTCCAGACAGAATTCAAGCAGAGGAACTACAAAGATACATACAATATAACACAGCTCCTCTCGAATGCAATATGATTTATCATACATGCCATCCCAAAGGTGTACGAGTTCAGTTCAAGTGTGCATGATGATGTTCCCACTGCACTTCTTTATTTTTACGTGAAATCTCATAAGGGAATGGCATGGAACACATGGGCCAAGTGTATTTGGGTGGACGTGTGTGTTTTGGTGCATGAGGGTGCAACTCTCTGTGAGCAGCAGAGGTGTAGGGTGACTTTAATGATTAACGATAGTCCTCTGTTGGACCTCTCTCGCTGCCCAAACCTCTGTCATCCTTCTGAAAATAGACAAAGCGGCACGCCAAGTTTAATGACAACCTCTTCTGATCGATGCTCTGCTCTCACCCAGAAACAAAGTGCATGATGGGCTATTTAAACAGACAGCTTAGCCACATGGGGAGGAGGGTCTTCAGGGCTGGGTTTGAAGCTTTGGACAGCTCCCTCTCTCTCTACTGTGTGCATAGACAGTGATAGGCATCCCTTCAGTAGCTGGAGGAAATGCTGCCTATAGCAGGACCTCAGGGTGGGAGGTAAGAGCAAGAACAGACATCGTGAAATATGATGTTTATTTCATTGCGGCGCATTTCCGTCGCTCCAGAATCGTCTTGATAGGCGCTGGCAGCTTAAAGGTCCCTTGAAGTCCGTGTGCCTCAAACGAATGAAAAGTTCAATGGAGACTCAATGTGCTTCTGCTATATCTGAGAACAGTGAGAAGTCACAGCCTGTGGAGATCAAAATCCCTGAGATACAGATGAGCATGGCTCAATGTGCCTGTAACCACAACAACGAGTAGGCCCTGAGTCCCGCTGGCTGAGTAAACACCGTGCACTCGGTTCCGTTTGAGTTAGCAGTCAGGCGTCGCCCCGTGGATTGATGCGCTCATGTTGCCGCTGCTTTGAGTGACTGACAGCATGACACGCACACATCACACGTTTTGGCCGCAGGAAAACAATCGCAAATGAAGCAAATGAGGGCTCATCGCCGCAGTGATGCTCTGACGAGGCTTGACAGTGGTAGCCGCTTGAATGGCAGGGCTGCTTCACACCTCTGAGTCATGCCCAGCAACATGCATGTGAGCCGGCTTCATTACTGCTGAATATTAGCACTATATTCTAGCGCAGCACTGAATACTAGTGTAAAACATCATCATGGGCAAAGGACGAGATCTGACTGATGTCCAGAAGGGCATGATAATAGGGTACCATGGCAAAGAGTGGGCGCCACTAACTTTGTGATGTTGTAAAGCTGCTGTAATGAAGGTGCACTTCTCATACATTGACTGACTCCCAATGGCACAACAGTTGTACCTCATGGGCCATTGATGCCAGATGACTATGTCAAGTGGTACAGAGCAATTGACACACTACAGTGAACCAGTTAACCTCTATAAAGAACACAGGAGTAACAAGGAAAGTGTCAGGAAACCCCCTCTCCCTGTCATTTATGAACAAGTTTGTCCTTCACATGTCTGGTCTATGTCATTGTCCACACCCTCTTGTGATGTCACTTAATTGTTCATGTCTGTTCCCTCATTTGTCTCTAATTACTTCCCCTATAAATGTCCTCTGTTAGTCTGTGTATATGGTGCTTCATTGAATGTAGTTGTCATTGTGTGTCAGTGCTTGATGTTCACTTGAACTGGCTAGTCTGTATATATTTGTTTATAATAAAACTCTAACATGTGGATTTATCTTGGTGTTCTGTCTTCCTCGCCTCAACGACATACCACCAGTGCAACGTGACAATACACTGTCACAATTTTCTTTCCAGTGTACTTTGATCTTGCATCTTTTATAGTACCACATCAAAAAAATAAGACTATTGAGAAAAGGTTTCTTGTTCTTTATATGTTCATTCAAAAAGGTAAAATGTCATATTTTATATTCATTACATGTAAAGTGACATGTGTCAATCTTTTTTGGTGTGTTTTACTTTATAGAAAAATAATGGTAACACTTTATAATAACTTTCATTAATAGCTCATTAACTAATTATTAAGAACTGTGAACAAATAATTAGTTCTTGAGAATTTCATTAACTAATGATTTACTAATAATTTACTAATGATTTGTTAACATTTGCAAAATTGAATAAAATCATTAGTAACTACATGAACTGTCATTTATAAACATTTGTTCATGTTCAAATTTTCATGAACTAATGATTTGTTCAGAGTTATTAATCATTAGGCTTATTAATGAATGTTATTATAAAGTGTTACCAAAATAATTTTATAGAAATCCAGAATTTCAATTTATTACAATATTTCAAGTAAATTACTATTGAAATAATATCAACATTAAAACAAAATAAAGGCTTTAAAGACGTCACTTTGTGTGTAATGTATATAAAATATGACCTTTTTGAAGAACATGACCACAAATGAACTTTTTCACAATATTTTGATTTTGGAAATCCACTATTATTTGGGTTCTGGAGAAACTGTCTTCTCACCCCCACAGTGAGGGTGTGATGTAAAACGAAAGGAGGCCTATAGAGGTGTTAGATAGAGGGAGATCACATGGTGAAGATCTTGTGAATGCAATACGTAAGAAAAATCATTTCAAAAATAAAAACAAAAATGAAAAATGCATATAAAATAACTCCAGCACATTGTGGCATAGACCAGACGGATCATATCGGGTCATTGACTTTTGCAGCAGGGGTCAGTCACACAATTAAAGCTTCCTCATTCCTGAAAGTCATTTGAAAGAGAAAATGATAGGAATGTAAAAAAATGAAGGATGAGAAATCGAGCTTGGCTTGTTCCCTGCGAGAGAGACCCAAATTGTTCTCAAGTCTTTCTCTTTTCTCGGAGGACTACCTGCAGTTCCGTGGTGTCTGCGAAGCCTCTTTTTTTTCCACATGTGCACGCTGTTGGTTTCGAGCTGTTTTGTATGGATGGAGTGCATTTGTCAATGCCAGATTACTACAGGCTGCACAATGAGGTGGAATTATACCCCTGTCTCTCAGCACACAGTCAATGAGGCTGGCTGAGGGGGAAAAAGGAGCACAATACCAGACTATTAATGTAGGAGATTTCACAGCAGAGATTTCAAGAGGGCCAACATAATAGAACAAAACCTTTAATGTTTGATCTGTGAATTAGCACAATAAGCCGAAAGATGAGTCTCGCACGATGTAGGTCACATAAGCAGACAGCCCACAAGAGAGATGTTTGCACACCTATATTAGCTCTTTTTTAATATATGTAAAGGGGGTAAATGCACAGCAACACATATAAATTAACTGATAATGCATTCGTTGGTGAAATGATGATCCATATTGTACAAGAAAGGTGCTAATATATGATGTTGAATACACTTCAAAAGGCTTTTTTAATCTGGATATTTAGCTTTCTATAGTGTTAATAGAATCACATCATATCAGACAGTCCTGTACTCTTCTATGGATACATACTCTAATATATCACAATGTGTAATTGCTAATATACTTATAGTCACTGAGAATTCATCTACCTTGTGTCTTTGAGTGTAAAATTTAGTGCTTTAAATTAAATGTTAATTGATATATTTCTATTCTTTTATACTATACTGAATTTATACCTGTTCTTTCTACCTATAGTACCTATGGCTATATTCTTTAATACCTATGGATACCTCAGGTATAGTATGAAGTGGAAGATGAATGATGAATGATGTAAAGAAGCTCATTTCAGCTTGTCAATGTTGGACTTTATTAGATAATGTTCAGTGCATACAGCATGAATTCAGCATCAAGAGAAATCACGCTCTTAAAGGAGCAGCACAGACTAAATGGCAGAAATGGCATCCACTGCGGTAAATGCATCTCAGTCTAAACTTAGTCTAAACACTTCCTGGTGTGTAAAACTTTCCCAAAGAATGGTCATGTGATTACTGAAGGAAAGAAAAATGGATATATTAAGCTTAATTATATTTTCAGTACAAAACGGGCCAGTTTCATGATTTGGTGATTGATGTTCCTGTATATTTCAATAATCAGATACTATCAAATATTTAAATATTGATCAATCCTGCCTAATTACTCAAAAAATGTGTAATTGTGATTAAATATGTTTCTCAAAATATTTAAAAAGAAGTGAAATTGTCCTACTACTTGCTTTACCGGTGTAAGTGTGAGCTTCCATGAGGAGCTAAAGGCACAGAACACTGGCACAGTGGCTCTCGGTGGTTGTAAAACCATGTGTCACATGACACGCCTCAAACGGTCTTGCTGCAAGTGGAAACGAGAGAGAGGACAAAACGAGAGGGCCGAGCTTAGCTTAACAGATCCTCACTGTCACACATTAGAGAGAGCAGCCGTGACCCTACTCTCAACCTGTGGGTTCTCCCAGTGTGGGGGAACGAGGTGTGAAGAGAAAGCTGGAAAGGCTTTGCCGCCTCTGGACTCAGTTCAGAGAGCCTCCCCACTTCTTCTTCCTCCGCCCCCGTGCTTCTAAGAGCAGTGGAAACAAACTGAGAGTAATTCTTCATCCATCATAGTGACACATCCCTCACTCATACTGCACTGACAACACCACAACTACAGCGCACCACACTTCACTGCACTTTTTTGCAGTTGCTAAATAGTACAGAAAGATATATACAGACTTTCCCGTGTACACTAGAGCTGCACAGTGAATTTACCATCATCATCATCATCACCACAGTGTCATATTCACAAAATTGTAACTGTGAAATGAAGTTATGCAAATGTACTGAAGACCCAGACCAATCACAGAACACCTCAAGAATCAAGAGGGTACACTAATGTGGTTTCAATGTATGGGAATGTATCACATCATATACTGAAGCCATATAACATTTTGTCCATATCATGCAGCCTTAATTCCACACAGGAAAGAAAACCTGAAAATGTGATCTCAACATCTCAGTAGTTGCTGTCTCATGATGTCTCAAACTCTGAGACAACAATGAGACGATGGAAACACAAATACGACTTTAAATTGTCTCTCGACGACCAGATGTTTCTCCTGAGAAAAAGAGTTTTAATAGTGTCTCCTTGAGTTTTATGATCCGATAAAGTCTCACTTTGTGCTCAGATGTGCTCAGATAATAAGACTAAAGTTTAATAAAGAAATGCATTTCAGTATGCACTTCAGGACTAAGTTTTGATGCTTGGAAATAGTTTTTTTTTTGTCTTATGTTATTTCTCCTTTTGAATATTATGTCTTGTTTTTTTAATTATTTGAGAGCAACATTTGTGTAACAAATTGCTCCTCTAGGTCCCACTCTGAACATGCATTTTAATTACTAGTGTGAAAATTTGCTGCATGTAGGACTAGACTATGTGTATACATTATATACATCCATCCATCCATTATCTTATCTGCTTAATCCTGTTCAGGGTTGCGGTTAGTCCCATAGCCCTTTACTGGGTGCAGGAGAGGACATTGCAGACTATCCTAGCCAAGCCCAGTGTTGCTGAGATCTGGCATTTAGCAGACGCTTTTATCCAGAGCGACTTACAGTTGTGATTTAGATGCCTTGCTCAAAGGCACTTCAGTCATGACCTGCCCGGGGATCAAACCGGCAACCTTTCAGTCACAAGACCAGATCCCTAACAACCAGCCCACAGCTGCCTTAGACCCTGACAGGGTGAAGGGGTGGGGGATCAGGATTTCTCTCAATCTCATAATTGAGAGAAAATGGACAAACGGATGGATGGAACTGTCATATATTTTATATATACTTTTTTTTTTGTTAATGTTAATGCTGCAAAACAAGTTTTTAGATGTGCTAGCTAAGGTTGAGTCAAATACTCGTTTCAGATGAGTATCCGCTACGGATAAAGCATTTGTGATGAGTACGATCATTAAACGAGTAAAACTTGTTAATATCCATGCTTGTGCTGAAAATCCTCATTGGGTAACGGATAGTCTTCACGAACTGTGATTGGCCAGTCACGCAGAGTGCCAACCCCTCCCTACATGTCTCTCCCAGAGCTATAGTAAAAATAAATAAATAATTGAAAGAAAAAAAATCAGTTTGATCACAAAATTAAAAATAAAATAAATAAATACATAAATAAAAAGGGAAGTTGTGTTAAGTATGACAACTCTTGTTCATGCATACTTGTTAGTTCAAAATTTCATGAGTTGTATGAACTGCATGAGTTGTATTCATTCATGCACTTAAAAATATTCATGTTCTGAGTTTATAAAAGAAACTTGTTCTATAAATAGTTGTCTTATATATAGCAACTTCTGAGCAATTCATATAATCAATCAATTATATCATATTATATCATAGATCATATTGATTTTATACTTAAAATAATGTACTGATTTAAGCCCCACCCACTTCCAATTAAACTACGCCCAATTCTGTTTAAGGCCCCACCCAATTACACAGTAAATCTGCCAGTGTTAAATCAACACTATTAGAGTTAAATTAACACTGAGAGTGTTACATTTTAACACCCTCAGTGTTAAATTAACTCTAATAGTGTTGATTTAACACTGGCAGATTTACTGTGTAGAGTACAGATATGGATACAGATAATTTAGATGGTTGAACAGATACAGATACAGATAGTGGTGTACTCACTCATCCCTAGTGTTAGCATTAAGAAAACCTAAAATACCATAATGTGATTTTTTCCTAAATTTTGTTCAACCCTACATACAGAATGCCCTAATGGACAACCATACTACTTCTATCATTAATACTTAAGTCTGTAAAGTCCTCCTATCAACATTGCCTCATTGAGACCACTTGTTTGTGAATTTCTACCCTCCATTAATATTTGTTAGCTTTGGTGTACAGAAAGCTAAACCTAAAAAAGGAGGACTTGGCTCAAACACAAGCCCAGGACCATATTTATTATTCAGAGAGGCCTGAGCTCTATCGATTGCAGAAGTACAGTCCAAATTGAGAGTGAGATGGAAGGCGTGTAAGTGTGAGGGTGCTCTTAGAAGTACATCAAACCCATCTTTTTGTGCCCATAATTGCATGGCACTGTCTGTGCCACAGGCTCTCTCAAACTGATCTGCAGTCAAGGTGTCAGACATTTTGAAGTCGTATGAGTGGGCAAATTAATTAGGGCTCTGCGCGAAAAGAGAAAGCTCTGTCTAAAAGAAGACCTACCACAGCCATTAGAAACTTTAAAGACAAAAGGAGGATGATAGCAAGAAATGATACCAGTAGATGTTCCTTTTTTCCAGCTGTCAAATGGGCTTTTATTGTATACCTCACTGTTGCGAGCCAGTGAGCTGAAGAAAATGGATCTACTTTTACAGGAAGACATCTACCTTGGATTTGAACCCAGATTCAATTTGCATGCTGAAATGTCATTTTATCTGTAAATGCCACGAGTGCATTCATAATAGCGCAGAGCAGAAACACAAGGCTTTTTCTAAACTTCTGATAATTACAAGCCAAAGCACAAGCAAGACATGTTCTGTAAAAGAAGACAGTCTCAAGGTCAGATTGCTTTGGTGAAACATAGACCTAGTATAACTAGACTTGCCGTTTGGTCAGATTAAACAGCTGTGCATTGGTGGAAGGTAGGGGTGCAGGAAAAAATCGCTTCGAGCTCGAATCACATTTCTAACATTGAACGATTTAGATTCGATTCTCGTTTTCAAAAAATCGATTTTTTTTGCAGGTGCGGATGTCCCTTCTCAGCCACCGTAGTGCTAGGCAAAACAAGGAAGCAGCGTGGGCTACGTACAGGCATGCAAGACAAGCCGAGGTCTTTGAAAGCAACCATTTGGAAACACTTTGGCTTTCACCGTCAACCCGGCCCGGGTAAGAAAGGGCTTAACGTGACTTATGCGATTTGCAGAGATTGCAACAATAAAGTAAAGTATTTAGTTTGGATTTGAAAGAATCGGGAAAAAATCAATTTGTGACCCCAAGGATCGATTCTGGATCGATTCGTTCAATTCCCAAAAATTCACAGCCCTAGTGGAAGGTATCTAAGTATATCCTGATCACCTTCCCAATCAATGCCATTTGCATAGAATAGGAAATGCATTAAGAAAATTAATAAAGTGGCGCGTCACACATTTTGCCTGCAATCATATGATCGGGAAGATGGCAGATCATTGCCAACGCTGCAATGACACAGATGTGGTGGTGGTGTGTTAGTGTGTGTTGTAATAGTTCAAATGAATCAGATACAGCACAACAGCTGGCATTTTAAGCTCTTATCCCCTCATCATGGCCAAACACACATTAACACATCACCACCACATCAGTGTCACTGCAGTGCAATGATCACTCAATTAATACCTGCACTGATGGTCATGTGAGAGTCCTGGCCTTTGAAGAACAGCGGATGCAAAGTATACAGAGAAACAGATGGACTACAGTCTGTAATTGTAGAACGACAAAGTGCACCTGTATGCTCAGTGGACTGCATAAGCCATCACGCTTGAGCTACAAAATCCAAAACAACAGCTAAACTAGACAATAAAAGAGATATTTCAGTAAGAATCCATCTGAGGTCAGTTGGAGTTTTGGATGTAAAACAGTGATACTAAAATATATGCAGTAAAATGACCGAATTCTTTATTGGATCTGTCTTTTCACATAAATAAGAGATGAAAAGCATCTACAGACTTTCAGTATCATTTTGTTGACACTATACCTAAAGTCTTTATATTTTCCATTGAGAACAAAAAGCAAAAAGAGACAGATCCAGGAGAAATGTACAGGAAAGGACAGGATGCTTCAGAAAAGTGTTAAACAGATTAATGTAATCACTGACTCACAAGTTTGGAATGAAGCCATATGGAGATTGTACTCTTTTTGCTTACAAGCTCCTGGTCCAATACCGACATCAACATCAACATCTCCCACTCACCGATTAGCCTCTACTGGCATCAATCCTGGGATGAAATCAAAGTTGTGGCATGGCATGCCTCAGGTAGCTTTGAACAACTGAAAGTAAACATCAGCATAGGAATTCGTGCTTGCTCGGCAAAAATAAAAGTATTGCTTTATTTATTTATTTATTTATTTATTTATTATTTCTTTTGTTTTCTTCCATTCAGAGATTCTGAGGTTGAAACACGAGTCTGCGGTTTGTGGATTTTATCCTCTTCTGTCAACATGCTCTCAAAGGAACACACACCTGGGATTTGTGAGCGGCGTTCGGTGGTTCAGTGGCTTGTCGCTGTATGGGCTTCTCACCGTGAGAACGACTGTTCCAACAAAGCAGTGCGGGTGAAGTATTTGAGCCTGAAAACTGTTGACTAATTATTCAAGATTAAGGCTCTGAAGCGTTTGCCTGTGATTAAATCCAACAACGCTAAAGCATGGAATGGCTTTTTCAGGGTTAGAATAAAACAGTTCCCAAGTTTACAGATCACTGCAAATGGATAAACACTCCACTAAACACTTCCAAAAGCTCCCACTAAGCCAAAACCGTCTCCAAATGCTTTCTTAGCCAAACTGTCTTTACTCCTCCAACCTTAAAAGATTAAGAGACCTTGGTTTGAGTCTGAGTGCTCTGTATTTTCTTGCCATATTCACAGAAATTTGCTGTCGTAATGATTTTAAATGACTAAGCAGGCTGACTGCCTTTACCAGCTATTCCAGAGTGGCGTATTTAGGCATAAAATAAATAATAAATCCAATATGTGCCCAAAATTATCCAAAAAAATTGGTCAAACGTTGATGCTGGCTGAAGTTGGTAAATGTCAGCTGTGAGTTTTTGGCTGTTTTGTGTGTGGTCTCTGTAAAAAACAAAGATGGCCACAGCTCAGTGACATCAACACTGGCACTACCCGCCTGTCCAGCAGTGGCTGGAACTGAGAGAAACACTATGGCAAGTCAGCCAAATGATGTGAAAACTGAACCAAACTCACAGCATGTGTCCGTGTGTATACGGCCGTGTTTGAATTTGATAATAAGCTTTATCAATGTTGTCAATCGCCTGCATTGGCCGATAACCTGGCTGTCGGCATGGAGACAGGGCCAGATTAGACACAGTAGAATGGGGCTGAGTAGGTGTTGACCCGATTAAGGGCAGGATTTGAATATCTGATTTAAATATCTGATTTTCATTAGGAAACATCAGTCAACATGACCCAAAGCCTCTGCGGCCCTCTTTACACATGTCAGAACTGGACCTCGCTGCTAGCGCCCCCACTGCTAAAAGCCCAAATCTGGCACACGGCCTCAAGCTGAGGATAACCTTCTCGTAAAATGACAAAAACTGCATTGGCAATACACTGTTAGGAGGCCAAAACACTCAGAAACCCATTCTCTCTCTGCACATATGTGAAAAAGGAACCAAACCACCACACATGGACAGGAAGAGCAGGTTAGAAAATGTAATCTGGCCCAAACCAGGACGTTATATAAAGAAATACAATTTTACACTGTCTCTTGACTAGATAGATGCATTAAAAAATGCATTAAACGGTTCCTGAAGAACACAAAAAAAAAGATCTACAAAGAACCTTTAGAGTTTAGAGAGCAATGATGTGTAAGCTGATATCAAGTTGTGACCAACACTGCTTGTGATCTAAAGACATCAGAAGACGGCCAAAACAGAAATCCTGTTGCCCCGACACGCCAAGACTTAGAAATCAATATAATAGTGCGACCTGCCAATGATGTTGCCCTTTGTTACACCTGGTTTAAGAAAACCAAACCACTTCTGATCTGTAGAGGATGTGTGACCTTTGTCTTGAAGCATTCACAGTCTTAATTTCTTCACAGAAAATAGCTGTTATCTACACACCGATGCTATGAGTAAAAGATGTCTACATCCACTGCACCACCGCACCTAGCGAGTAAAAGGTGCACAGCATCGTTTTAAAAGGTATAGACAGAGCTGACTTACCTTGCCGAACATCCCTGGGCGCTATGGCAATAGCATTCTTGGAATGCAACTGAGTGACGCAGCAGTCATCTGGTGGGGGCAGCAGGACGCTGGAGCTGGGATCCAGAGAGTGGTTGTGGGGGGTGGCAGGTAGCAGTGGCACCGGTGGGCCGGCATTAGGACATACACAACCTGTCTGGGTGATGCTGCAGCCCACACTGTCCCGGCCCGAGCCCCATCCAGAGCGCAGGCACTCCTCAAACCAGCGGCACAGCACTCCACACGTGAACTGGCTGGAGTTCTCATTATTGATCAGCAACACTTCCACTAGCCTAAAGTCCAGAGTCTCCGCAGACAGAGGCGCCTTCGCTTCTGCCGATCTCTCGTCGCCTTCTTCTGAATCCGGGACAGAGTGTGCGCTGAGGCACAGCTGCACAAAGTTCTTGTCGAACTGCAGGAAGGTGTGAGGTCCGGGGACCAGGCACAGCTCAACCGCTTCTGGGTCAATGGGCTGCAGGGGTGGGCCACACGTTTGGTTGGCCAGGTAATGGTCCAGAGGCAGGACAAGTGGAGAAAAGGCCAGGCACACCCCGGCGTGGCGGTTGAAGCGGAAGTAGAGGGAGTATTTGGTGGGGTCAGGGTTCTCCACCGTCCAGGAGCAGCCAGCTGCCAGGGCCAGCGGGCTGGGGAAGAGGTCCCTGAGTGAGAAGGAGCCGTACAGGACCCCCGCCACGAGGGAGGAGCAGGGAGTGCCCTGGCCCAGCGGCTCCACAGCCCAGGCCAGCGCAAGAAGGGATGACAGCACAGACAGGCAGAGCTGACCAGCAGTGTTCATCCTATGTCATTTGTCCTGCAGAGAAAGAACGATATACAATGAGTGTACATATGGTAAGGTTTGAAAAAGTGATTCGTCAACAAATATGTAGTATTTTCCATATATCTGAAAGAAAACATTGCAAAACAAAGCATTCAGCTACTTTAAGTTGTACACATTAGTGAAACATATGTTCAAATGCATGCACAGCTTGTCTAGTCCCCTGTAAAGAAGTACTGCCAATAGAAATACAACTCTGGCGCAGATTAGCAAGAACCTACTGGCACCATGTCTAATGCCAGGCATGGGCTAGAGGGGTATAAAGCCCCCCCAGCATTGAGCTGTGGAGCAGTAGAACTGCATTCTCTGGAATGATGTTGCTCCATCCAGGACTACTGGGATGATTTGTGGAGTTGGAGATGAGGTGATGGATCATGCAACAGCCTGACCTCACTAACATCGTTGTCTTTGAATGCCATCAAATCCTCACAGCAATGCTCCAAAATCTAGTAAAACGTCTTCACTGGACAGTAGAGACAATTACTCAAAAAAAGCAGGATAAACTCTTTTTATTACCATTTTATTACCCTTGTCAGTACAATGTGACTCTTTGAATTTTAGATGCATGTACTGTAAGATATTATCAGCTGAGTTATAGAATAATATCTTAGCACGCAATCTACACACATTTATTTACTCTACATGTTTTAAATATTTCTATTTATATCTCTACTACTTTTTAATCAGCTGAGTCATATCATGGGTCTCTAGTACGCAGACGCTGATGATATCTGTCACGTGTCATGTTTTTCAA
>BRDA01000653.1:38333-55050 GCA_036984385.1 Crenuchus spilurus
AGGTAGGTAGGTAGATAGATAGGTACGTAGGTAGGTAGGTGGGTAGACAGACCGGCAGGTAGACAGGTAGATAGATAGATAGATAGATAGATAGATAGATAGATAGATAGATAGATAGATAGATAGATAGACAGATAGACAGACAGACAGACAGACAGACAGACAGATAGACAGATAGATAGATAGATAGATAGATAGATAGATAGATAGATAGATAGATAGATAGATAGATAGATGGACAGATGGACGGCCAGACAGATGGGTGGATGGATGGATGCATGGATAGATAGATGGATGGATGGATAGACGGATGGACGGCCAGATGGATGGAGGGATGGATGGAAGGACGGACGGACAGATGGACGGACAGACAGACAGATAGATAGATGGATGGACGGCCAGACAGATGGATGGATGGATGGATGCATGGATAGATAGATGGATGGATGGATAGACGGATGGACGGATGGACGGCCAGACGGATGGATGGATAGACAGATGGACGGATGGACGGCCAGACAGATGGATGGATGGATGGATGGATGGATGGATGGATGGATGGATGGATAGATAGATAGATAGATAGATAGATAGATAGATAGATAGATGGACAGCCAGACAGATGGATGGATGGATAGACAGATGGATGGCCAGACAGATGGATGGATGGATGGATGGATGGATAGACAGATGGACGGATGGACGGCCAGACAGATGGATGGATGGATAGATAGATAGATAGATAGATAGATAGATAGATAGATAGATAGATAGACAGCCAGACAGATGGATGGATGGATGGATGCATGAATAGATGGATGGATGGATAGACTGATGGATGGATGGATGGATGGATGGATGGATAGATAGATAGATAGATAGATAGATAGATAGATAGATAGATAGATAGATAGATAGATAGATAGACGGATGGACGGCCAGACAGATGGATGGATGGATAGATAGATAGATAGATAGATAGATAGATAGATAGATAGATAGATAGATAGATAGATAGATAGACAGCCAGACAGATGGATGGATGGATGGATGCATGAATAGATGGATGGATGGATAGACTGATGGATGGATGGATGGATGGATGGATGGATGGATGGATAGATAGATAGATAGATAGATAGATAGATAGATAGATAGATAGATAGATAGATAGATGGACGGATGGATGGATGCATGGATAGATAGATGGATGGATGGATAGACGGATGGACGGATGGACGGCCAGACAGATGGATGGATGGATGGATGGATGGATGGATGGATGGATGGATAGATAGATAGATAGATAGATAGATAGATAGATAGATAGATAGATAGATAGATAGATAGATAGATAGATAGATAGATAGACGGATGGATGGACAGACAGGCAGATAGATAGATAGACAGAAAAAACAGACAGATCCTTTCAACCATTTCTTTCAGTGTGTCTGGCTGACTAGGCCACTGATAAGTTACGTAATCCCAAACTTTCGCCATTAGTGCCGTTTACTGAACTACCTAAATAAACTGTATAACTAGGTAGAGAAACCCAAAGCAGGCAAACTCCCATGTTCGAATGGCGAATTATGTCCCTATGGTACGGCATTATGGAGCTGTCAAAAGTGAAATGCTCAGCTAAAAGTCAAACACAAGATGAGACATCATGTTCAGCCTTGAGAGTGCAGCGAGGGAAAAAAGCCATCAAGAATATGTCGCTTCAAAGTCTCAGGAGTTCTGCTGTACTACACAACAGAGGCTTAGGGACAAAGAATCAATACAATCTCCGAGTTTTTAACTTTCTCTCTTGGATGAACATAATGAAAAACATTACATAAAAGCAAATATTGCTGCTGGGCCTCTTGTTGAAACCACTATGTGTTAGAGCACATCCACCGTCATCAGAGGACAGGGAGAGGAGATGACAGCAGCAAATGGCTGGCTTGGGGGACCCAGGCAAAAAAAAGGGATGGCGACTTACAAAAGACACTGGGGACACTCTCCTCACATCCGCACTGTGACTTTATGACTTTATTCTCTTTATTTTAATACAGCATGACTCAAGCTGTTGCCATTACGATCCTTTCTACATTGCTCTCCTCTCCAGGACAAGGATACATTTATCAGTAGGCAATCAATGTCTCTTGTATTCATAGGCTTTTCCAGCCCATTCATTTAGGGAACACTGGACAATATTTTAGGTCATTCGGTACCATCAGCCTAATTCAAGGTGAGAGGTCTGCATATCCCAAAAGACATATTTTAGACATACCACCAAGTGAACCCAAAGAACCATGGCTGCTCAAGGTAGTTCCAGCATCTGGTTGTCCAAGCTACAGACTTCCGACAGCATTACTCTCAGCTTCTCCATTTCCAAGCCATGTAATTTGCCTAAGCTGTAGTTTTGGGAATGAGTGGCCAGTAGAGTGATCAGAGATAAGGAGGCTTTCGCTGTAGCACCGACAGTGAAGCATGGTGAAGCACTGATGAGGGACTAAAGCACATTTGTCAGGGAGGGTTATTCACAAGGGCTTCCCCAGGCCAGCACGATGCACACCGACACTCAAAAATGAAAACATCCTCCCTGATGTTCTATATCTACAGCTGCCACACAAAGCCGATGCAGCATGCTGGTTCGGAAAAAGACTTTTTTTTCCCCTTTTTCTAAAAAAACAATGCCATGGTCAGGCACAGGGGGACCACTCAACCAGGGAAGGCCAAGCTGTTGCCTGGCTCCTGCTCCATATGCATTGCTGCATGGCCCACTGCACGCAAGCGATGGCGAGAGGGCATCGGTCGCACGGGCTTCTGCAGCATGCCAGTGATAACACCTCCAGGTCCTTTCGGAGGCAACAGATGCATTAGTGGGAGTTTTCCGTGCATGAGCAGACCCACATGCCTATATTGTGTACTCAGGTTAAGTGCAAGCCTCTGCCCTGTGCATTATGTTCCCATATGCCAGTCATACCAAAGGAGACTATAATGCAAAGGCACGTGCAGATGATTCAGCTCCATCAGAAGCATGTTAACCTTGGATGCCTGTGGATGGGGCTTCCTCTACTAGCCCCTCATTGTGGGCTTTCTGTCCTAACGATCAAAACAGGCAAAGTGTGTTACGCCCCAAATGGAAGCAAAGCGCATCCTGATGGGATCCATTTGGGCGTTACACACTCTGCTTGACCAACTGACAAGATGCTGTTAAAGTTGAGTTCCTACAAGCTTCAGCTGATGCTCAACAGATGGGAAAGGGATGATAAATCATGAGCATTAACTGCACACGAATCATATAGGCTATGAAACACGGTCTAATGCTTGAATACGTTCTTAGGCTTTAAAACTGGTGCTAAAACCAGCTCTGGCAACATGGCAGCCCAACAAACAACGTTTTCGTGTGAAAACACACAAAATTACACGGAAAATCCTCGCGTGCTGTTAGATAAAGACACGCACGCTAAAGCGTACCGCATATTTTTAGCCAGTTTAGCCAGATTTGGCAGCTAATTTATTAATTTGTCGACGTGCTTTGGCTCTAATGTATGTTACGCACACACTGCGCAAAGTTAACACCATACAAGACACGAATGAAGTAAAGGGGAGGAGGGGGGAGAAACCTTGAACGAGAGGCGTTCTATTCCCACCCGTTTTCTGCCAAGGCCCGCCCCTCTGCTTCACGATTGGTTAGTAGTATCGCGCCTCTTGCGCCTGGATTGGCTTCGAGTTCTCACTCACGCGCAGGGCGCCGAGTCGCAGATGAACCGTCAGCCAATCCTCGCGCTGGAGGCGGGGCTTTGTTCTGAATACGGGCGTGGGGGGGAAGGAACGCGTCAGAGAGCCACATCTCGACTCGTACAGATAATTCCAAGACGTGCAGCGTTATTTGGGAGCTGTAAGCGCGATATTAACGGATGTTTTCAGCCTTATTTTGACAACGAATACACATTTTGTTACGGTTAAACGTACACAGCGAGAGGCGAACTTCCGGTTGAGGAGCTTTGAGTGAAAAATGTGAAGAAAAACACCGCATTAGGTCAAGCTGGCTAGAAAAAACTTCAGATAAAGTGAATAAGGAGATTGAGAAAACGATAGCTTTTCGAGCCACACGCGCACACACACACACACACACACAGCTGATGGCTGGATCTGTATGATGAGTAAGAAATAGATGGAGCATTACCTGCTCTCTGTAAGCAGTAGTTATTCAATATTCCCGGATTGGTTTCGCAGATACAAACGAAGTTTGCCCTCCATGACACGACTCAGCTGAAGCAGGCTGGCTATTTTTCTCTCAGCATGAGCATCAGCATCAATCCTCCCAACAAGGAAGCAGCAGTCAGATAAAAAAATGAATCACAAAAGCTAGAAAAAAAACAAAAATCACACAGACATAAGCTAATAAAAAAGCAGCCCAACACACACGATCCAAAATGACAAGACGCGTCCACTTCAGTCCTGCGTATCCATCCTGGTGCACCGTTACTCCAGAGCAGTTGCAGAGTGAGCAAATGCACGCAGCAGCAGCGGGTCCTGCGTCCTCCTCTTATTTCCCAATTTGCTGCAGTTTTATTCCCAGGACATCAGCATGAAAAACGACTGAACGTGTGTATGCGTGAGTGTGTGTGTGTGTGTGTGTGTGTGTGAGTGAGTGTGTGTATATATGCGAATGTGTGTGTATGTGTATGTGTATATCATGCATTCAGCCCTCTGCGCGCGCTCTTTTCCTCTCTCTCTCTCTCTCTCTCTCTCTCTCTCTCTCTCTTCCTCTCTCTCTCTCACTCTCTCGCCGGCTCGCCTTTGGATGTTTCAGGCGCGCGTCTCTCCCGCAGCTCCCCCGGAATCCGAGCTCTCGTCTGCGGGGCTGCTCAACTGCACGCGCGCGAGCATCTGGATCTCCCCCTCCCACTCCACCTCTCCAGCGCGCGCTGAGGAGCGGAGACGAAGACGGAGGGGGGCGGGGGATGGGAGAGGGGAGGGGGAGAGAGAGGGGAGGGGAGGGGGGGGACGCTGACGTCAACCGGCGGAGGTCTTCAAAAATAGAGCCAAAATTCAGGTACGTGACACGCGCACGACCCTCTCTTTCCAGCCCAAACCTAAAATGAGAAAAAAGTGAATTTGTCTTCATACCTGAATGAAAAAGGTGTCATATTTTATTTACATTACATGTTAAGTGACATTTCAAGCCTTTTTATGTTTTAAATGTTGATGCTTAGAGCTCATGAAAGTCCACAATCTCAAATGATAAGAATATATTAGTAAATTACTATTCAGACAGTATCAATATTAAATACATTAAGAGGCAAGAAATGCAAGTCATGAACTCTTGACAAGACACAGCTGTTAACTGAAAGCCATTCCAGGTGACTACCTCATAAAGCTGACTGAGAAAATGCCAAGAAAGCTGCATCTAAGCAAGAGGTGACTACTGTGAAGAATGTAAAATATAAACATATTCTGGTTTGTTTACTTGTTTGTTTACTAAATTATTACAGATGTGTTTACTCATAGTTTAGATGACTTTAGTATTAATCCACAATGCAGAACATTTTTTAAATCATGACAAAACACTGAATGTCCAGAAGATGAATCCATACTTTTGACTGGTATTGTATTTGCCAGTATTATGCTATCCAATATTGATAGTAAAACTAGTTATCATCAAACTAGTGATATTACTGTAGCTTTGCCATTGTAGGATGCCATCTACCATTACATTCCATACTGAACATTAATATTACCATCATGGTTGTGTTTAAAAAACATAGTCCTATCACATCATTTTGGAGTATACTAGCATACGAAAGCAGCACTGCAACCATTGTTGCACAAGCTGTTAAGTTGTATAAATATGAAGTAAAAAAACTATTAAATTTAGCTAATAAATGAAATGTTCAGTCCATTAGATTCACTTAGCAAAGTAAGCTCTCTAATTTTAAGCCCAATTTCTGTTAACATAAACTTGCTAGAAATGAGCCTAATTAGTGTTCTTCATCATATTTGTTGTCAGGAGCAAATAATCCAAAATAAATGCAACTTAATTCAATTTATGCATCAAAATAAATATTTGAGTGAAAAAAAATTCTCTTTTCTCATTTATTTTAGTTCAGTTCTTTTGCTTGTTACAACCATTGAACATTATATATACATATTATTTATTATAATATTTATTAGTATAGTGTAGGGCCTCCTTTTGCAGCCAATATAGCGTCAGTTCATCTTGGGAATGACATATACAAGTCCTGCATAGTGGTCACAGGGATTTTAAGCCATTCTTCTTGCAGGATAGTGGTCAGGTCACTACGTGATGCTCACAGATGTGCCAGCAAGACGTGCATCAACAATTTGTCCTCTTTTGAACTCTGGTATGTCACCATAATGTTGTGTGTATTGTAATATACTATATAACTGTGCTCTTACCTGCTAACTGAACATTCACACTCTGCTCTTACTGGTGCAATGTGACATTAATGAAGATTGGCCACCAGACTGGTCCAATTTAGCCATGAAACCTCCCACACTAAAATGACAGATGATTCTCTCATCAGAGACAGATTCTCCATCATGCCCGTAATTTGATGGGGGATATGGGGGTTATGACCCCCCCAATAATCTGATCCAATCACTATAACGCCCCAGTAAAGTCACGTAATTTCAATTTACAAAAACATCTTTCATGAATAACTTGTTAATTTTCTTTATTCATGATCAATTTTGGGTAAAATACTAACATGTTTAATCATTTGGTAATGTAACCCCCCCCCTTTTCCCCACAAAAAGTTGGTATCACCCAACCCACAGGCTCTAACAATTTTTTTAAACAATTTTTCATTGTTGGTTGACAACACCCCCTTGTAAAAAGCGGAAAAATCAAAATAAGGTAAATGTATATGCATTGTTAGCTGATTATTTAATAACTATGCCGCTGTGTATCAGACACACTATGAATACCTGTTCAGGTATTTTAGCTCCGTTAGACCTGCTACTCCCTGCACCTCCTAAGCTGACAATGAGTCAAAGGAAAAAGAAGATAAACGTGGTTATTTGTACACACATTACAGTACAATTCCTATATAAATACAATACCCTTATAAACTAGGGTGCTGTCTGAGAAAATGAACTGTTTAGGGCCAAGGCTAAATCCACCAATATTTCAAGATCCACTTGGAAAATTGAGAAATTTAGGTGTGTCATATAATAGATTCTAAAAGTGTAAAATATTTGTTACTGTTGGAAGAAATGTGAAAAATGTCTTAATTGTTTAAGGTGCAGAGTAAATACAAAGAAAGTTCAATAAATACATAGTAAAAGTATTACGATGTATTTCTAATACGGTTAACCCAAAATCTCCTGAATCATTTTAGAAAAGTAAATGATTTAATAAATAAATAAATAGGCAGACAGCTGGACCCCCCAAAATGACGCCCTTGCTCTCCATATATATATATATATATATATATATATATATATATATATATATATATATATATACACACACACACATACATACACAGTACAATGTTCAATTCAATTCAGAACTATTAGGTTGGATGCAGATTTCAGAGAGAAAATATACTTTGAAAAATTTGGGACTTGTGGAAAATGCTCATTTGTAGCAAATAATCTGTACAAAAGAGAAAAAAAATAATTAGCAATTTGTGATATATATTTTAAAAATTTAAATATGAAATTTGCAAAAAAAACCTCCTTGTTCACACCAAGTTAAGTGTATGAAAATTCCTCCGTCCACACAAGAACAAAATGACTGAAAAAATAGCCGTGAGCAGGCAAGCACAACAGGGTCTAAACAGAAACAGGCCTGGAAAAGTTAGGAGCATGTGTACACATTTTCATAGAAAGTGATGGCAGCTTTTGGGTTTATTTACATTGTCATGGATATGCCGCTGTCTCTGAAACATCAGTACAGTCTGGAGAAAAGCAATGAAGTGCTTTGTAGTCATTTTAACGGATAAAAAAAAGAATAGATCAGACTCTTCACTACAGTGTAATGAAAAGATAAAGCTTAGTACAGGTGTGAACATGTTCATAACTGAGTACATATTGACAGCAGAGTTGAGTTCTTGTTCTGTAAATGAAAACAGTAGCAAACAAGTTAATGGTGTGATGTTATCATTTTCAAAAATCTGCATTTTTCCCTTCAACACAAAAGCGGTGGCCTAAAGATTTGAGAAATGGGCTTGGAATTGCAGGACACAGCTGAAGTGGCCTTAAGTAAGGCACTTGACCCCCATCTGCTCCCTGGGTGCTGTGGGTGATGGGGCTGCCCACAGCTCCAGACACATGTATGCTCACTGCCATCTAGTGTGTGTGTGTGTTCAGGTGGAGGTCAAATGTTGCACTGTTGTTATTCATTTTTCCTAAACACTGAAAAGGACACTTCAAATTAAAATCTTCACTCTGGAGAGAGTTAAAAAAAACTATTTTTAATGACTGGAAATGCTGTTTTCACGTGGATGAGAATAAAAAAAGTTAATAATGAGAAAATGTTACATTTCCAAAAATATATGGATACCTGTGGATGTGGCCTCAGATGCCAAAGTGGATAATGAAAATTAGAGATTTTTCCCCACTATACTATTGTTGTTGTTCTTATTGTTATTATTATTATAACTATGGGCCATGTAGTCAGTTCCCTTCAATCATGTGACTATAGCCATATTAGCATGCAAATGGCCCAAACACTAACCAACTCATGTTGTCCTGTTGATGTTGAAGATTGACTGGATCTGTTTACTCAATACTGACCACTTGAGGACTGTACTTGTACAGTAGGTAATGCTCTTGTTGGACTGTACCAGCTTATAGAATAAGGATGAAACAGAGCCCACTGAAATAAACATACCGGTACATGAAATCAGGATGATGAGACAGTTGATGAACAAAATGAGACTCCAGCTGAATGTGAAGACAGCAGTCATGACCACTAACTTTACCATTGACGGAGAAAATGTTGAAGTGGTGGACAGCTTTTGTCTGCTTGGATCGATCATTAACAAAAAAATGGATCCAGTTGTCAGGAAATATGACAGAGACTGCCACTCCTAGAGCTTGGATGAAACTGGAAAATGTTTTATAATGTAACAGCTTGTCTCTCCAAACAAAGACTAAAATTGTCCACAGCATGGTCTTCTTTATGGTTCTTTATGGATGTAAAAGCTGGGCAATAAAATAAAAAATACATGAGTTGACGAGCATTGATGCTTTGGTGTGACATCTCCCACTGCCGAATCCGCAATGTTTGAGGAGACACGGGGTCACCGGTCAAGTCTGGCCTCGCAGCCTTTTCTAATAAAGCTGGTTGAGTCGAAAAGTCTTTTCAGGTGCTTTTATTCACAACAATACTTCTCTTATAATAATAAATAAAGTGAGTATTCATTAAAATATCCCTGATGCGGGTCTACTCTGAGGCTAAAATGGCTAAACACAATTGAATAGCTTCGCCCGTGGAGGCCGACAATGCTTCACCTCCCTTGCCTTCCTTCTGCCATTTTCACTCCACCTTTTATATTCCCTGGCTCCGCCCTGGACTAAATCTTTTAAGTGCTAGGGGTGACTCTAATTAATCTACTGTTGTTCTTGGTCTCTGCCTATATCTACTAGGCTGTTACCTCAGCTCTAGCTTAAACATATGTCCCCATATTTACCTCTGTACAATTATATTATGTTACTCCTCTTTTCTCTCACCTTATCAGGACTTCTCTTTAACTATGACTCCCCCTCCCCTTATACCTGACTGGGATCCACTGCCAAGCATAAAGGTAAGTCAATTTAACCTTGACTCTTTTAGTCACAAGGAGCTCTCCACTGGACATACACATTCCCACACTGGTAAGTATTTCATTACCTTCATACTCATTGGTGATTGACTCACACTGTCACATCACAAGGACATTAGACAGCAAAAAATCAAATAAATGGATACTTGACCAAATAAAATCTTTCACTAGAAGGCCAGATAACCAAATTGAAGATTTTTGGACACGTTATTAGAAGAATCAGTTCAGTTGAGAAGACCGATGTGCTGATTCAATTCCGTACAATCAAGGGAATCATGAAGCCATTAAGAAGCCTGAAAACTCCAAAAGAAGACAGGATATATACTATCAATATTACTCTGAATAATACTCATAAATTGTCATGCTTATAAACTTAAGCATGGGGGCAGCCATGGCCTAGTGATAAGAATCTGGTCTTGTGACCAGAAGGTCGCTGGTTCGATCCCCAGACAGGACATGACTGAAGTACCCTTGAGCAAGGCACCTAACCACCTACCTGCTCCCCGGACGCCGGTGGATAAGGGCTGCCCACCACTTTGGCCACAAATTCTCACAGCTTAGTGTGTTTACTAGTATGGATTAAAAGCAGAGGTCAAATTCCGTTGTGTGAAAAATCACATTGGTGAATCTTAATCTTACTAGTTTAATTTAACTACCTGGAGTCTGAGGGTATTTCAGACACTCTGATGTAGTCTGACATGTCTTGACATTTAAAATGATTTATTTCCAAAGTGTTACACAGGCTTCTGTTCAGCACAAACTCAGCAACAACAGTGTCAGAACAGTAAGAATGTCATAAATCTATATTCTGATTAAATCTGCTCTAAACTTAAGACTTTGCAATAACATTTCAAGCCAAGACTTTTGAGCTCAGAACTGAATAAACAGAGGTGTTGGCTACACACTGCTGGTTACAGGTTTTAGAAATTGTATGTGGTTTTATCTCTAAAGCTTAACAAATGTGAGTTGACGTGTTTGACTCATTCAGTGGTTCCTAGGTTGAATATGTATGTTGTAAATGTGAGATAAGAGGTCTTTTGTTCATGTTCACTTCCGGTGATATGTTCAAGTCATCCATCTCAATGTCAAATCTAGCTACAGTCTGGTTTCACAGTCACAGTGTTTTGTTGGTAGTTATTCAATAAACTCACAGTTTTTGGATTGTTCCCCTGCTTCCATTCTTTGTCATCACAGCATTCTAACAATAAGTGTTTTTGCGGAATTTTGGTCTTGTCCCTGCTGGCAGTAATGCTGACTCGAGAGGGTAAAGGACATCTTAATTTAAGGACATAGGACTTTTATTTTTTCAGACTGTGGCACCAAAGTTTCCAAACGTGTGTTACAGTTTAAAACACATCAGTATTCCAGAACCATAATGAAATAGAAGAATGCTTTGCTTCACAGGTTACTAGCCCCTGTGTAGCCCTAATCTCACTGGCTTTTGCATGCATCCATAATTGAAGAACCAGAAAATCACCACGATACCAACAGAACATGAATAAATGTGCTGTGACATCAGAAACAGTAAAGCCGCACTTTGAACAAGTTACATAGCTTGCTACATTTGCACTGAATGATACAGCATTTTATGTTCCTGAACTGTATTCAGTCAGCACAATTTGGCCTCTTATCACAGGAATTTCATCTAGACCGGAGTTCGATTTCTTCCATTTTATACTGAATATTTTATGACTAGGCATTTTGAGCTCACAGAGTGTAGTCAGCACGCCTGAATCCAAAGCATTTCTCTCAGCAATGTCTGTAAAAGGGGGTAAAAAAGACTCAAAGTTCAAAGAATATTTGGGTATGAACAGGTGTAAATCCACAGATGGACTCTGGCAACAGTCTCGAGTGACTGTGGAGCTCAGCTAGTGTGGAAGCACTAATGACTAAACGCAGGATTAGAGAGAGCCTGCATGAGGGAGGCAGATGAAACATAACAGGCTGTGAAGCCGTTCCACACAGAACTTTGGAACTTCATCCACACTTTACTTTTGCTTTGCATTGTGCTCATTCTACACTGGCTGGTTTTATATGTTGTTCTATTGTGGAACTCATTTAATTGGTGATATTTGCATGGACTCTCTTAATGGATCTTGCATGTGGATCGTTAATAACATTTTTTTTAAGGCTAAGGCTTCAGTACCTATATTTGGGGAACAAATGTCGCGAATTCTGTTCCCAGCAAGCACACGAACGTTGAAATAATGTTGATATTTTGCCAGATACACCAGGAACATTTTCCAACCAAAAGTAAACATCTCTACAATGCTTTACTATAAAGGTTTAATAAACATCTGGCCTAAATATTGATATAATGTTTAATTTCATTTAGATCAGGTTTTCCAATAAAATATTATACACTACAATATTGATATATCCACCCAGCAAGCACTTAACGTTGTTTAGGCATTGAAACAATGTTTTACCAAAACATTTAAAAGACATTTAATTTTCACACATTTTTTTTTACATTCGGGGATAACGTTGTCTAAACATTAGGATCTAAACATTCCTAAAATGTTATACTTATTTTTAAATTGACTTGACTCACCCCGATCTGACTCAAAGTGAGGAAACACCCATTTAAAATAGTTTTGCATACAATTATTCTTTATGGACACAAGCTGTAGGTCATGTCACCAACATGGTGTTCATCTTCAATGCCGCCATCTTGGATTCAACTTCAGTTTTTCAAATGGGTGCGTGACACCTCAAACTGGTCGAGAATTTTACCAGGGAAACAGTGGTGTGGGTTATGCCAATGTAACAATATTTGTTCTCATGTTAAAACTGTATTTTGTCTTCTGTCAGATACTATCCTGTTGTGCAGCTTTCCCAAAAGTGGATGGGTCACTGTGGTCCAGTTCAGTGCCATCACATTCTCCTTATTTAACACATTCATATTTCTGTTTGTGTGCTCATGTCAAGGCACTTGTTTCCTGTGTGAAAATACAGAATGTTGTTCATCTTACAAACAGTATCGTTGAAGCCTGTGCTAGCATTCAGCCAGATGTTTTGGCAATTTCATTGAAACCATTAAAAATTACTACATAATATGCTTTATATGCTGTATCCTTTTCTCTCATTTCTAATGAACTTTCATCAAAACATCTGGAAGAATGTTAGCACAAGCATCAACAGTTCTGACTCAAGCTGAACAAGGTGTCTCTGCTTATTTAAGCTCATCTCACAAGAATCTAATTATATGTTGATTCAAGCTCTCTCTCTCTCTCTCTCTCTCTCTCTCTCTCTCTATATATATATATATATATATATATATATATATATATATATATATATATATATATATATATATGAAAAGTAGACCCTTTAAGGTTTCTGGGGTATGTTTAGTTTTGTTTCTAGGATCAAATCTCGCAGTTATATACGTGTATTTGTGGAATTTCCTTAACATACCGGTGGTGAGAGTGCAGACTCCAAATGGTTTAGATTAACAACACTGAACAACATTCTGTACCTTCACAAAGAAAACAAGTGCCTTAATGTAACTGTGAACGTGTCGCTAACTAACTTTCCAGGTAATTTAGCTATAATAGTTAGATTCCATGCTGTTACTGACACTTTTAAAAATGATGTTTTGATGTTTCACACAAGTCCAAGATGTTAAGATAGCGTGAATGGAGGTACAGTGTTAAATATCCCTTCAGCAAATGAGGGAATCATAATATTAGACAAAATTAGCAAGTACAATATTTTTACTTAGATTTTTTAATATTAGTATAATGGGGAGGACATTTATTGTGATATATATTGTGATTACTGCCTTGAATTAAATTATAGCAAGATACAGATATGCTCCTTTCTTTGTAAAACGTGAATGCAGGGAACTTTTAAGATTGGAACCTTGGACCTTTACCTTTGCTTTTAACCGTTTCACAAGAAAGTTCTACAGGTTACTGGAATGTACACAACTGCTGCTAGATTGTAAATGATGTATAGCATGCACATCATCTGCTAAACACACTTTACTAAATGCAGCATAGGCATATTCCCCTAGTGTAGTCAGTTACATCTACAAATGACTACTCAAATACTACTCAATACTACAGAATGACACAACTATTACTCATGCTACAAAAAGGTTTGTCATGTCATTTTGTTGAAGTTGATTGCTGCATCAGGGCTTGAATCTAAACATTCTAATGCAAATCTCTCCTGTAGTAAATTAACCAGGTACCAGCTATGGCCAGTCCCACTGGTGGGACTATAATTGTGAAAGGGTTAAGATGATGTTCATATAAAATGACAGACATATTGATTTAAGATGATTTAAGACATTATCCATTCAGTCTCTTCACAAATCAATCCCACAATGCATCGCGCAACCGGCAACATCCAGTTCACCATTTTCTCTTGTTTATGTCTGTGCCAGCTATGCTACATACACTGCTTACAACTTTATTTGGTAAGTAAATACTTACGTGATATCTACTAGCTTTTGTAACTATATGCAGATAATATTTCTTTGGATATTAATCATCATATCTTGTTGTGTCAATTTATATTTTCAATGTATGCAGTGGGTTTTTAGTGTAAACACGTTGTTGCAAGCTATCGTGTTGCATGCTATCAATTCAGTGTAGGCCAGTGTGGCAAGCAGCGTGATAGTGTAGCTTAGTATTGATAGCATGGTGAACCGGTGAACCGGATGTTGCCGGTTGCGCGGTGCATTCTGGGATTTGTGAAAGGGGCGAATATTAGTTGTGAAAACTTGTTTTTGTGTTCAAACAGGTTGAGTTCATAAAAGTTCAGGGTTCATAAAAGTTCAGGGATTTCTAAATGAAATTGAGTATAAATGTTACATAAATTTCAAAACTGGTGCAGTATAATTTACATAATACTTGTCACATCAATAATTATATTACTATGAAAAAAGTTTCGAATTTTGTTTAGAACTTAATTTTAAAAAGGAAAAATGTCATATGTTGTATTCATTAAACAGGAAGTGACATATTTCAAGCCTTTTTTTAGTTTTGATGTTGATCATTATGACTTCTACCTCATGAAAATCAAAAAAATCCAGAATCTCAAATTGTTCAAATTGTTCATTTCGAGTTTGAGTGAATTACTATTCAAACTGTATCAACAATAAAACAAAAAAGGCTTGAAATGTCAATTTACATTTGAAGAATATAACATATGTGACAGTTTCCTTTTTAGTTTGCCAACTAAATTGTAAACAAAACCAACATTTTTCTCAATATTTATTTTTTATTTCATTATTTGCAAATGTCACCTGATTAAAAAGTGAAACGTTTCTGAGATGATGGGTCACCTGATTTCCTGAGTGTTAATTGGTCAGTTTCAAACCGACGCACAAATCACAAGGAGGCAGATAATGCAAATTTCAGCCCATCTTCAGATGTGAATCACACATGATTTTGATAAAGTAAACCTGAGGGCAGAGTTTACAGATTCAGGAAATGTTTGAACAGTATTAATAGAAGCATCAAGGTTGATACCCATGTGCATTTGTCAGCCTCAAAGGGTTAGGAACCATATTGTATCTTTAATAATGGATGTACCTGTTGTATGTTGTACCATGATGTGCCTCTTCAGTACCTTTCTCTGACAGTGTGGAAACATTTGTGGGTTTGTCATGACCATAGAAATACAATAAACTGACTTGAGATGAATAACAGAAAACTCTTGTTGGTATTATTAACTGTACAATTGCTGCACACATCCTTTAATAAGTGCTGCCTTGTATGTTGTCAACTTAGACTTAATCAAAGTAATCCGACTTTGACTTTGAGTAATTTAGCTTCTGTTTTATGCCAGAGTGCAGGAATAGCAGGAACACAAAGTACTGATTAGTGTACTGATGGAACAATGCAGAAATAGGCCTACTGTTTGTTGCCTTAATTGCCAGTTTGGTAATTGTCCTCTTTACTGTATAATTTGTCTGCTCTGCGGAAGAACCTGTTTTAATGTAGTGTTTGAGACTAGGTCTTCAAACATCAGCATTTACAGATCTAAAACAAAACATTTTCAGTACAATTGAACAGAGGATGAGGGCCTTAAAAGAACCACATTTAATTTGGTTGTAATGTTGAAACATGAGGCTAATCTGTCCCTTCAATGGTCATTAATTGTTGAGTTTAACTGTTTAGGACAAAGGACATAGCCGTGTATCGCAGCAGTGGATAATGCTTGTAAAATTGTGCTTGAGTATTATTATGGACAATTAACACTACTGAAATACTATTGAATTTGAATATTTGTACTTTTATTCAATTAAAGTCTCAAGAGAAAATTAAATTTTAAAGGCCAAGAAATGTATTTCCCCTTTTTTGCCAATTAGTTAAGTTGATGCACTTTTAAATATGTTGTTTTCATAAACATCTACAGCTGTGTTTGTTTTTGTGTAACAGCCAGCACTACCCAAATGGGATTTTTTTTTAAATTTAATTATTTACTCAAACAGTTTTATGTTCTTGATCACTGATGACAGTAAAGATATCACAGATGATGCAGATGGCACTTCAGTACAGTCATACATTTCTGAGCTATATTGTCTAATCAAAGCAATTTTCTTTTGAAAATGAACTACAAACACATTTAGTTGACATAACATTGTGAGGTAAGTTACTGTAGGTGTTTGGGTTAATGAAGTAGTCGATACTGGAGAACCGTACGTTGCTGTTATCTTTGTGTTTCTTAATTAGACCTGAGACATATGATTGTCTGAATTTCTTGATGGATTGAAATTGAAATCTGTGTAAAGTGTTAATTTAGATCATAATGTACTAACAATAAAAAAAACCCTTTGTTTTGTTTTCCAGTCATGTTTGTAGAAGATGAACGTGAAGTTCTACTGTAAAAAGCTTGAGCACTATATCACTGAGGTGTGGATAACTTAAGTCCTATTCTGATTGGAATATTCTGATTCTTTACTAAACAGA
>BRDA01000655.1:5364-17379 GCA_036984385.1 Crenuchus spilurus
TTTTATAGGGTAGATAAAAACTCTATGCTCAATGTATGTCACCAGTAATTACTAACAATGACCTTTCCTCCATGTTTCTTCTTTACAGCGGAACTAGACAAGGTTCCTTTTGGTTCCTTTTCAGGATACAAAATAAATTGTAATAAAAACAAAATGATGACTATGGGTAATAAGCTAGACAATTAGGTTTTTTTATATTCAATTTAAACAATAAACAGATAGCTTGACATATCTAGGTGGAAAACGCTCCACATATCATTGGTTGGCAGAATAAACGGAATCAAAATTACTCTCTCTCTCAATTTCTTGGTGTCAGTCTGTAGGCGCATTTATTCCGCAAAGCTGTTTTAAACAATTTAAAAGTGCCATTACTCAATTCATATGGCATTACAAAAATGCTAGAATTTCACAGAAACATTTATGTAATTGAAAATCTGCAGGTGGATTTGGTTTACCTGACTTTAAACTTTACTACTGAGCTACCAACTTAAATATCATATCATTTTGGCATAAATACTCCTCAACAGTGTATTACAATGATGACACTCCCTCCTGGCTGCTTATTGAACATTCTATGTGTCAGAACACATCTCTAGTTGCCTTACTGATCAATCCAGCCTATACACAGAAACTGCTGTACAAGAATAATTTCACAATTAATAATACACTGAAAATCTGGAGACAAATTAAAACATACTTAAACGCACCAGACATGTATACAGTTAGTCCTATATGCCATAATCATGCTTTTCCAGCAGCGGTGAGGGATGCTGTATTTCTGCAGTGGAATAGCGAAGGTGTAAGAACAATTGGGGACCTATGTATCGATGACTGCTTTGCCTCTTTCCAACAATTGCAAAGCAAATTCAAACTCCCATCTTCACTTTTTGTTGCATATTTGCAAATTCGTCATTTTGTCAGAAAACATATTGATCAGTTTGAATCTAAACCACATAATGTTGGAGAAGATCCTCTCAGTATGTCCAAACATGAAAGGGGTAATCTCTATCTTTTATGACATCCTTAACAGTCACATTGTTATTCAGACTGATTCTTTTAAACAAGAATGGGCAGAGGAACTCGGGGCACAGATATCTGATGAGCAGTGGGCGGACACTCTGCAGAACATAAACAAATGTTCTATCATTTCACAATATACATTGATACAGCTTAAGACTGTCCACAGACTTCACTATTCTAAGATTAAGCTACACTAGACCTTCCCAGAGGTCTCCGATATGCAATAAATGTAAATGTGAAGAGAGAACTTTGACTCATCATTTCTAGACATGCACAAAACTTTATAAGTTTTGGGATTTGTATTTGATTTTTTCTACAAATCACCCTTTACTGGCAATATTGGGAATAAGAGATTCAAACCTACATCATCTGTTTAGTGAGTGGTATGCATTGTTGTTTGTGGTTGTAGTAGTTGTGGGGAGAGTTGCTGGCAGAAATAGATGGTGAGAGCAATCAGTGTTTTTAAGGTAAAGAAGAAACAAATAACATACCGTCACATAACATCAAAAGAAGAAAAGTCTCTGCATCTACTTGTGTGTGTTCAAGGACAGGCAGCATTACCTCACTGTTTTGTTAAATGAAGCTTCTGTCATATCTTGGTTGTGACATAGTCCTGCTCCCCTTATAGTGAATACAGAATAAATACAGAAATAGATATCTAACAACATAATGTGTAGTTTCATTTATTTTAAATTATATTGCATTTTACATTTGATGCATTTTGCAGGTGCTTTTATCCAAAGTGACTTACATTTGGGGGTTAGGTGCCTTGCTCAAGGGCACTTCAGTCATGACCTGCCCGGGGATTGAACTGGCGACCTTAAGTTCACCAGACCCTTGACCCTACCTTATACTTCATAATTCAAAGACCTGTGCTAACTACATTGCTTAGTTCACCTCCTCATACACACTGCCTGCTCAATTGTTCATATTTTTCAATTATTTTATAAATATTATTAATTTATTTTATTTATTTTTATTTTTATATTATTCTTTATTATCTTTTTTATTTTCATTTAGTTGTTTAGTTTTATTCTTTCTTACTGTGTATTTCACCTTTGTGGTTTCTTAAAGCCAGGGTTTAATCATGCATATTTACAGTCCCATTTACTTTGTACATCCCAGAAAATGCCAATAAAAATACTTAAAAATAATAATAAAAAAGAAGAAGCTTCTGAAAATAGACAACATTGAGCCACACTTTTAAATGTTATAATAAACCAAATTAAGCAGAAATATTTTGTTGGGGGTCACTAGAGGTCACTGTCGGTGTTAAACGTCTTTGTAGAAAAGTGTTTCTTTGAAATTGAAGTTTGTAAAGTCTTTGAGAGTTTGTCTTAAATGAGAAAAAGTCAAACAGAAGCCTGTTGAGTTACTATATGTCTGCAGTATTATTGAGTAATGTATGCAATTTTTCCATATACTACTCTTCCTACAAACAGCTGCACTCTTTCTTCTGCCATTTCCACATCACACTGTTCTGTTATTTCTACCATTTAAGTGTTTGTTAGTGAGGTTATACTGGTCCACTGCATGCAATACTCTCTTCTTTCTTACCAAATTCCATTAAAACAAACTCTTAGACTGAACACCATATTAACATATTATTATAACGCAACAGCTGTAACTCTACACACTGCCCTCTCCCTCTTGGAAAAAAAGGACACATGTGAGAAAGATTTTTGTGGACTATAGCTCATCATTTAACACCATCGTCCCCTCAAAGCTCGACATTAACCCTCTGGAGTCGGCGTTCCCAGCAGCGAGGGCAAAGCTGAAAGTAAAAAAAAAAAAAAAACACTTATATAACTCTAGAAACAAAACTAAACATACCTCAGAAACCTGAAAGGGTCTACTTTTCAGATATTTTATATATATATATATATATATATATATATATATATATATATAGCTTGATTCTAAATACATTTTTAGATATTTGTGAGAGGAGCATAAATTAACAGACACGTTTTTCAGAGTGAGTCAGACAGCTGCACTTTTTTCCACCAAATGAAGCGATCCATCATTCGTATGATAATGACATGGTAATTCCAGACATACCAATGGTGGGTTAGCAGCTGTGGAATGTGTGGACTGTGAATTTAACAAAGACCTCTCTTCTGAGGGGAACCTGAACAAAAGAACTCTCACCTCACACTTATCTCATAAATAATCAGTTTAGGTACCACTGAATGAGTGAAACACGTAAAATCACATTTGTTAAGCTTTTAGAAATAAAACCACATGCAATTTCTAAAAAAAAAAAAAATCAAGGCCTGTCAGACTACAGAAATACCATCAGACCCATGGGTTTAAACTTCACGATCTCACTCTGAACATTTCCCTGTGCAGCTGGATCCTGAACTTCCTAATGGGTCTACGTCAGGTGATTAGCATGGGCAACATCATTTCATCCACACTGACCTTTACCACTGGTGCTCCTCGGGGCTGTGTGCTCAGCCCTCTCTTGTACTCTCTGGACACCCACAACTGCACAGCCAGACACAGCTCCAACATCATCATCACATTTGAAGATGACAACAACTGTGGGCCTGATCTCCAACAACAATGAGGAGGCCTACAGGGAGGAGGTCAGCTCTCTGACACACTCATGCCAGGAAAATAATCTCTCTCTCAATGTCAACAAGACCAAGGAGCTGATTCTGGACTTCAGGAAGCATGAGAACGTGCACACTTTAGCTAAGGCTAAAGCCTCCCTGATCACCACTCTCCACCCATTCACATGTCAAACAGGTTTGCCCCATTCAGTGAAACACCCGCTGTGAAGCCTGTTCAAAGTACTCCGGTTATAGGAGACTCCATTGTCAGACACGTGAAAATAGATAGCTCCTGAGAGGCGCCAGCAGTACTAGTTAGATCTATAGGGGGTGCCAGGGCCTCGGACGTTAGTCGCATCCTTAGAATTACAAATAAGAAATATTCCAGGATAGTCATACACGTAGGTGCCAACATTAATCTGCGGCAGTCTGAAGTAACTAAGCATAGCATTATAGAGGTGGTAAAGCTGGCCTAGACTATGTCTGATACTGTTATATGCTCTGGCCCCATTCCAATGCGGCAAGGCGATGAAATGTACAGCAGACTCATAGCGCTGAACTGCTGGATGTCCAAGTGGTGTTCAGAAAACCAAGTGGGCGTCATAGACAAGTGGCGAACATTTGAGGGTAAGCCTGGTCTTTTAGGCAGGGATGGTGTCCACCCCACGCGGGAGGGTGTCGCTCTGCTTTCATGTAACATAGCCCATAGTCTTTTAATTAGCCAGCAGAGTAGTGTAAATAAGTGACTTACCAGAGTCAAGACCGGGCCCCAGATAAACTGGCTTAACCAACCATCTGCAAGCTGCCTTGAGGCGTCACCTAGGTTCAACTATATTGACACTGTGTCTGTGCCCTGAATTAAAATCAATCGTAGAAAGTCTTCAACAGCTTGTCTCAGTAACTTAATATTCCATTATCATATCCAAATAATTATAGTACCTCTGATCTAAAGTTTGGGTTACTCAATATAAGATCTCCAAGTTCAAAAGCACTTATTGTGAATGAAATTATAAGTGATCAGAAATGTAATATTTTATGACTTACAGAAACATGGATTAGACCTGATGACTATTTAGTCCTAAATGAAGCCAGCCCTGAAGGTTATAATTACGTTCACAGTCCGAGATTGTCAGGAACTGGAGGTGGTGTAGGTATAATCTACCAAAACACTTTAAACATTAATCAGAAATACTGTGAGACATTTAATTCCTTTGAAATTCAATTAATATAACCAATCCAGCTACAAATAAATGTGCATTCTCATTATTTAATATATACAGGCCTCCGGGGCCCTACTCAGAATTCTTAAAAGAATTCAATGACTATGTGTCGAGTGTAGTAATGTACAGTGATAAAGTAATAATTGTTGGAGACGTTAATATTCCTTTTGAAAATATAGATGATTCATTTAAAAAGGCGTTTACAGCTATTTTAGATTCTACAGGTATTACCCAACATGTAAAAGAACCTACACACTATTGTAATCATACCCTGGATTTAGTTTTGACCATTGGAATTAACTTGGATAACTGTTTTTCCTCAAAATCCAGTAGTTTCAAATCATTATCTAGTCTCGTATGAGCTACATCTTAATCACAATATATGCAGATCTCCACATCATTGCTTGAAATGCTCAATAACATCAGATTCAGCCCAACAATTTAAAGAAAACCTCCCAGACTTATCAATTCCCATTTACTCTTCATTAAGCCCAAATGGATTTAGAAAGACTGACTGACCATGTACTTCGGAAACTAGAGAGGAAATGGCGGTCAACTAAACTAGAAATATTTCACTGTGCCTGGAATAAAAAGCTCTCAATAAAGCACGTTCAGAATAACTGGCATCCCTGATTGAAACCAATAAAAACAATCCTAGAGTACTTTTTAGCATGATTTCTAAACTTATAAAAAATCACGCAGACACTGAAACTCTGATTCCAGCTAATCTTACTAGTGACACCTTAATTGACTTTTTTCACAATAAAATATTAAATATTACACAAAAAACTACATCTGTAGCCTTAAACCCAAGCTGTCTACTTTCAGACTTACATGAAATAGAACAAAACACAGCTTTGGAAGACAGGCTGGAAGTTTTAAATCCAATAAAACAACTAGATCTGGAGAAAACTATTGCTTCATCAAACTGTACAACTTGCAGACTTGATGCTATTCCTTCAAAACTACTTAAAGAAAGACTCAGTTCCAATTAAACCTATTTTAACAATAGTAAACTCGTCCCTTAACCTAGGACACGTACCCAAGGCTTTTAAACTAGCAGTTATTAGGGGTGAAACAATTACTCGAGTAATTTAAGTTACTCGATTACAAAAAATTATTAATTTATAATTTATAATATATAATTTTATAATATAAAAATGTATAATATAATAATTTTCTGTGAATTGAGTAATCGTTTATTTAATTTTAAAACTCAGAACACGGTATTTCGCACTGACAACTTTTAATGTGGCACACCAGACTTACGTCACCCACGCACAGGAAGGAGGAGGAGGCGCGGAGATTTTTAGTTGAGAAACGGGAATATGGAAGCAATGAGGGAAAACAGCGACAAAGTGCAAGAAAACGGCAAATAATGCCGCGCGCTATCCAACACTGGCAGAACTGGCAAGGTCACTGCTGTGTATTCCAGCTACATCCACGTCACCAGAGCATCTTTTCAGCTGCAGGTAACATTGCTTCAAAAAAAGAGGGCAAGCCTAAGTCCTGAGCATGTTGACATGCTCAAGTTCCTGAATTGCAGTCAAATGATCATTTTAAAGGAACACAAACACACACACACACACACACACACACGGAGGCCTTTTCCTTGATTCTCCTGAAGTTATTGGTTTAAAGCACTCGCAGCAGAAATGTGTGAAACTGTTCGTGCATGGACCTGATCAGATGTTCAGAAGCTAAGATGCACAACATAAAGAAAATGTTTATGCCTTTTTATTGATTATTGCCCTATATTTTTGATACTTACAAGAAATCTTAAGTTGAAAGTAGTTTAATTAGTTTTTTTACTTGTGGTAATTCTATTTTGTGTTTTATTTATTTCTATTTGTGTTTGCAATTTGGAAATGCATGTTGTGAATTAAAAAATATAACCTATTTAAAAAGGAAACCAATTGGTCATTCATTATTAAGTGAAATGTCTTGTTTTCTCTTGTGTAATTTTATTTCACTTTAACAAAGCAAATATGTTTATCCGATTACTCGAATCGATTTTTCAGTAGAGTACTCGATTATTAAAATAATCGATAGCTGCAGGCCTAGCAGTTACTAAAACTTTGATTAAGAAATCAAATCTAGACCCTAATATATTGTCCAATTATAGACCTATTTCCAATTTACCATTCATTTCTAAAATTTTGGAAAAAGTTGTGGCCCAACAGCTTTGCTCATATTTGCATAAAAACCAAATTTATGAAAAGTTCCACTCTGGATTTAGGACCCATCATAGCACTGAGTCAGCTCTTATTAAGATAACAAATGATCATCTTCTTGCCTCTGATCAAGGCTGCGTATCCTTATTAGTTTTACTTAATCTAAGTGCAGCTTTTGATACAATAGATCACAATATTCTCCTAAAAAGACTAGAGAACATGGTTGGAATCACAGGAACAGCCCTAATGTGGTTTAAATCTTATCTAACAGAACGTTACCAGTTTATAAATGTTAATGGTGTATCATCCAACAGTACAAAAGTGAGATATGGAATTCCACAAGGATCTATCTTAGGACCTTTATTATTCATATTTTATATGCTTCCATTAGGCCGTTATAAGTAAACATAATATTAATTTCCACTGTTATGCAGATGATACACAACTTTATATATCAGCTAAACCTGATGACAGGATTAGATTAAAGAAAATGGAGGACAGTGTAAAAGATGTGAAATGCTAGATGTCATAACTTCCTTCTCTTAAATAGTGACAAAACAGAGGTCCTTCTTCTGGGCCCAAAAACCATGAGAAATAAATGATCAGGCTTAAGTTTAAATCCGGATAACTTCACTGTTACACCTGACTCAGTAGCAAAAAATCAAGACCTTATTTCCCATTATGAAACATTTTGTTTACTTAGATCACAGGGTGCTGGCTTCTTGATAGTTCCCAGCCTTCTCTTATATGGCCCCTCAACTTTGGAATAACCTCCCAGACAATGTTCGGGACTCAGTCAGAGTCTCAACCTATAAGTCTAGGCTGAAAACATATGTTTAGTTTAGCTTTTGGTAATTAATACTTTATTTACATTATAGAAAGGTTGTAGATCCAGGGGTGAACTGGCGTAGGGATTTATAGTGAACTGAGATGCTGGGGCTGTCATACCACTGCTCATGCGATCACTCAGGTTTGTTGACAGTGAGCAGAGAGATGCCAGTGTCTTGGGGAGTTCCCATGCCTGTTTACCTTCTGGCTCTCTCCTTTTAAGTAGGCTGTTCTAGATATTTTTGCCGGAATCATTAGCCACACTCTGATAAGTCTCATGGTCCCTGTGCTCTATAAATCCAAACAGAACTAATTCCATTTTGTCTTTTTCCGAGTGAGTGATTGCCCACCGGTCTGGTCCAAGGCTGATGGAAGATTGATTACTATTCTCAACCAACTACTGTGAAGTGCTCCAGATGCCCTTCTCTACTGCGCACATTGGAGATCATATGGACATTCTGGCTGTTATCATTGCTACCATCATCATCATCATCATCATTCCTGCCCCACTACTGTCACCACATCAGTTCACCTGAACATTACAACAACATCATATGATTATGATTTATCACAAACTTAGAATTAGTTGGCCAGAGGAGGATGGGTCCCCCATGTGAGTCTGGTTTCTTCCTCCAGCTCTGAGGGAATTTTTCATTGCCACTATCGCCGTTGGCTTGCTCACTGGGGATTAGGGATAAATGATTTGCTGTTTGTTATTACTGACCCTGTAAAGCTGCTTTGTGACATCAGTTGTAAAAAGCACTTTATAAATAAATTTGATTTGACACCACCATCACCATCAATGGAGCCACAGTGGAGAGAGTCAGCAATTTCAAGTTCCTGGGTGTTCACATCACAGAGGATCTGACATGGACTGAACACCACGCAGGTACTGAAAAAAGCACAACAGCACCTCTTCTACCTCAGATGGTTGAGGATTTTAATGAACCCACATAGCCTCAGAACCTTTTACACAGGTGCTGTGGAGAGCATGTTAACAGGGTCCATCACCAGGTGGTTTGAGAACTGCACTGCAACACACTGGAAAGCTCTGCAGAGGGTGATGCGGACAGCCCAGAACATCACCGCTGTTCAACTCCCAAACCTCCTGGATTTATACACCAGCCGCTGCCTGAGGAAGAGAAGGATTCTTAAAGACTCCACCCACCCAAGTCACTGTGTGTTCTCTCAGCTGCTGAATGGCAGAAGGTACAGAAGCTTAAAGTCTTCCAGAACCAGCCGGTTCCAAGACAGCTTCTTCCCCCAGGCCATCAGACTACTGAACAGCCAGTAGTACTGTTATCTTCATCACCATTCTCTCCACAGACAATCCAACCACATCCACACTCAACACAGACTCACTGAACTTTAAGTCCAGCACATCCTCACCTGCACACACAGACTGACACCTGGACATCCTCCCATCCTATACAATTATTCTGTAAATATGGAAATGTGTATATAGTATATAACATAACCTCTAATTAATCACATATGATGTACTGTAAACATATTTAGTTCTGTGCAATACTGTTGTCTAGAAATGTAAAATATTACTCTTTATTGTATATAATTTACAAATTATTGTACTACTGTAAGGGACAACGCACCTAAGATTTTCACTCACCTTTACATTTGTGTTATGTGATGTGATGTGATGCGACAATAAACAATTAAATTTAAATCTCCATTAAAACAAACCTTTTGACTGAACACCGTATTAACACTCAATAACTGAGCTTAGGAGTGCACTCAGTGCTGGTAAGAAGAGGTTGTTGTAGACATAAACTGAGTCTTAATAACGGAAATTCAGTAAAATCAGTGGAGCTGCTCTTCTTCTTGCGTTAATGGCGGTTGGCAGACAGACGTGAGGAGCATTAGCGCCACCTATTGAGCTGGAAGACAGAGTCTGACTTCAGGAACAAACGTGAACTGCAGCTGTTTTTATATTAAAACTAAAACTTTCAGAAATCACAGTTAGTGTCAGAAACTGTCATATTTGTATTCAGTGATAGTTTTAAAGTTCTGTGACTTCAGTGAATTTAATTGTGTTAAATAGATCTGACAGTGAAGTCCATGTTCAGCTGTTTCTCTGTTCTGTGTCTATAAAGCTCAGTTTCTTTGTTAAATACAGAGATATCTCTGATAAATCAATATAAACATAGTGTGTTTAAGTCCTGTGAGAACAACTGCTGAACTCACTCAGATCTCTCAGCTACACTAAACCAACCTGCTGCTCAATCACATGTAGTTGTTTACCTCTGTGTTTGTGTTCAGTCCGTCACAACAGCCGCACACGTATTAAATCACTTCCTGATCGTCTTACACACCGTTTAGTGCAGCTCCTTCATGTGCTGGTATTCACATAAGTAAATAGCCTCTGAAGATAAAACGGGACGCTGGGATTCTCCAGCCTGATCTTTATAACAGCTAGTAAGTCCGAGCAGATCACTGAAGTGGATCAGCAAAGCTCATTCTTCTCCCACAACTAGTGATGAGATGTTCAGTACCGAAGCTTCGGGACTCGAGTCACTTTTCTAACCCTGGCTGATTCGACACAATGTACCGGAGCTTGTATTGAGTCACTTACCCTCACGTGACCGAAGAGTATAGCACACCAAACACCAAGAGGTGAAACTCTGTTGTAATATATGTAACAGTCTGCAGATGGCGCTGTGAAGGCCATTTCGCCATTTTGGACTGAAAGCTGCTGAAAAACACCAGTTTGTAGATGCAAGATGTGAGAGATGACGTGGACAAAACTGGATAAGAGCGTCTGCCAAATGCTGTAAATGTAAATGTAAATATAAACAATGTGCTGCAATAAACTGCAACAATTAGTGCACCAGCAGTGATTTGGCATTTCATCACTTTACAAGGGATCCACAAAGGTAATAATTCATTTGAGTGGAAATATTTTACTGATGAGATGTGACTTGTGTGAATGACTGTTAGCTTAGCATTTGCAGAATGACATGAATGTTATACTAGTGTAGTGTAGATCTGAGATGATGAAAAAGAGGACACCTCAGTGCGGGGGGTGGGGGTGTATAATGTATCACATTGACAGACTGATCAGGTGTGCTGGCTCTGTAGTTGGCATGAAGCTGGACTCTCTGGTGATGGTGGCAGAGAAGAGGACTCTAAACAAACTGCTGGACATTATGGACAATGACAGTCAGTCTCTGCAGACAGTCATCAGAGAAGCCTGTTCAGTGACAGACTGCTCCTCCCCAAGTGCAGGACAAACAGACTGAAACACTCCTTTGTCCCTCAAGCCATCAAACTTTACAACTCCTATTTGGGTGGGAGGGGAGGTAGGGTGACCAAATGTCTCGCTTTGTGTGGGACAGTCACGCATTTTTAATACTTTTCACGCATCCCGCAAATTGAGACGTTGTCCCGCATTGTTATTGATAGACTCCAGTTTTTAAAATGCGTGTTTTATAATCTGGCATTTCTCAGATGGCTGTGTGGGGTAAGCAGTGAGGGCTGTCATCAGGGGCGCTGCGGTCGTAGAATCCCCTAGATGCTACCAGGGTTCTAAATTAACTTTTTTGATCACTAGCCAATGTGGCTGGTAACTCTCTAAAGTTACTGGCCAATCAGAATTTCCACTAGCCAAATTTTATGCGGTAAAAATAAGAGAAATGAGTGCCACAGAATGCATTTGATCTATCTATCTTTCTATGTATATTTATTATTTGAACCACGTCTTCAGTGCTCGTCTTCAGAAGTGGCATCAGAATCTGAGCTACTCTCATTTTTTGCTGCACGTTTGTGCACAAAGTTAGGCCCAGCTGCCCCAGTCTATCCAAGTCCTAACCACCGCCGCATTTAGGTTAAAAGTTTTTACTAAGCTAACGTTAACTCCCTCCTCTTTCAGTGTGCTCTCTGTTTAGTTCTGGCCTTAGTTACTTTGCTTCTACCTTGAGTTGCTCTTGGTCTTGCTCTCTGAAGTCTGTTCAGTGGTGTTGGCATTCATTTCCATGGTTTCTCACGCTATTTTCACTACAAACTGCGAGCAGCCAATGGGTGTATAATGTCATGACGTAGCGCAGGGGTTCACACACTTTTTCAGCCTGTGAGCTACTTATCTAATGATTAGATAATTATCTACTGAAGGAAAACATATCTATATTGCTAACATATTAGAACAGTATATCATATAACTGCTTTTAGCTTAATTAATGTTCAGAATTGATTATAACAAAT
>BRDA01000656.1:12102-31032 GCA_036984385.1 Crenuchus spilurus
AAGATGAACATTTCAGACCCCTCCATGATTTCTAAGTGGGAGAACTTGCAAATTTGCAGGGTGTTCAAATACTTATTTTCCTCACTGTATATTAAATACATGTTAAATATTTACACTGATTATGTGTGAGAAACAGTGTGAGAAATCAGTCAGAAGAAATGCCAACAAGGCTATTTAACTAAAAGCCTGACTGAGCAGGGGGCTGCTGACGAGCTCACTAAATCTGCTGCATTCTGTAAAAATATACCCTACACACCATCTCTGTGCATACTTAAAATGTGAGCAAACCAAACCTGGCTGTAAATATTGGAGAATTTCACTTTTAGGTCAGGATGTAGCATCTGCACAAAGAAAATGGCTCTCAATGCAGACATAGCAGACATAGGCTTCAGCAGCTCAACAAATGATGTGGATTTTTAGGATAATAGACTAAAGATATGTAATGAGGGAAGAAACAAACAGATCAAATTCATCTTGCATATTTCACACAGACTTCTATATATTATGCACAAAAATACAAAGCAGAAGCATTAATATAATCGGTCCCTGCTTAGATTCAGCCTAATCCAGATATCAGTTGGTCTGAATTGAAAGGTTCTAAGAGTTGTGCAGGTCCAATCAAACCATCAAAGAACATAAAGACTGCTTTTATGCTGTAATAAACTGTGCTCGGCCAGAAGTGCATAAGTTCTGGCACAGTATGCATGAATTTAGCCAAATCCATAAATAGAATTTCATTAGCACCAAAAGTGTGCCCCCATTTAACAAGTTTAAATTTGTTTTAGAGGAGTAACAGGCATGAATAACAATACTGGTAAAATATGATATGAGAAATAAGATGTTGGGACTTTGCAAGAGAAATAGATCAAAATGCGTGAAGAGGACACTGGTACAAACAATATGTTTAAAAACTTAACGTGTGGTTGCTCTGGAGACAGTATCTGAAACGTGTACACACATGTTGCTATTTCTCAACACTACATACAATTTCTGTGTTATCTGTTTTGCTAGTTTGAGCATGGTAAGAGAGATCTGAGGCAGATCAGAGGGAAAATAAAATGAAGCCTGGAACACTGGAACACGTAATCCCTGCAGAGAGAACTGCCCACACAGACAGAAACGCAACTTCAACTCTGTCAAAAGTTCTGCTGCCCACACAGTGCAGAGTTCTGTAGTCCTAGTAGCTCAGTTTGTGATGGAAGGTAGGTTTCACACACATTTTCAACTGGCTAGACAGATTGCAAACAACAACTGTACAACAGTTTGAGTACCTCATCTCTTAGAAATCTCAATTTTCTGGGAACAGCAATAGAAAATTATCTTAAAAAGTTTATTTACGAAGTAGCCTACAGAAACGTGGTGGCTTCAGTGTACATGTGATTAAAGATACGCAGTACAGCTCTCATATAGAGACTGTTCAACAATGCACACTCTGAAACAGATCCACTAGCTATCCATTCACTAGCAGAGGCAGCCTTACCTCACACCCTGCTTGCCTTTCTCCGCAAACACAGCAAATCCTGCCTGTGTGGATGTCAGGTCTGTTGAGTCAAGAGTGGAAGGATGGAGAGATGGATAGAGACAGCAAGGAATGATGGCGAGGGAAGAGGAGAGAGGCAAAAAAAGGGAGGGGGTTGACTCAGACCGGGCAAGATGAGCTCCACTCCGAGAGCCCCAGGCACACACAAATACGCTCCAATGCATCCAGGCCACATTGGCCCTCTTGACAAGACCATGGGAGGGGTATGGAGCGAAAGAGGATGAGATGCAAAAATGAAGACCACCTTCTACAACATGGAGGGGGAGTGGTAACTCCCCTTTATATTAAATGTGTGTCTGGGGAACCCTGCTTGAATGACCTGGGTGTGGCTGAAGAGTGAGAGAGCAAAAGTGAGTATCTGATGTCTTCTCAGGAGGTTGTGCCTGGTCAAGGGGGCAAAAACAGAGAAAAGCCCCACTGTAGCAAAGCCAAGGGGATAACAAGAACACTGATCCTCTTAAAGGCTGTTATGTCATGAAACTGGTGTAATCCCCCAAATTATAAAAGAGCAACAGGACAATAAATCCCAAACAGTGTCTGTCAGTCATAAGGTCAACCTGTAAGGAACAACACACAAACACTTACGTAACACATTATTTTTGAACTCAAGCAGTGCCAAGAATGCTGTTTTGTGTGCTAGTTGAGGTTAGGCTCGAGTCTTGAGCAGGGAGGTATTACTTTAAGTATGGGGATGTGCAGCACTGGGCTTAATGGTATTCGCATGAAGGGGGAGGCAGACTAAGCCAAACCTCTGGGAGTTGCCCAACAGCAAGGCGTCATCCAATTAAAAAACCCAAACAAATACACCAGCCTTGAAGGACAGACAACTGCCTCTGTCTGTGGGTGATGCTCATTCCCAGTCACAGGCTCTGATCTACCTAAACGTACATATCCACTGTTTATTGTACACCACTGGCTAAGAGTAATCCAACAGACAACAGCATATTTATTATACAAACAAAGACTAAATGATGTTTTGCTATTTTACTGTTTAGGTATTATGGAAGACCTAATGACCCATGTGAACCTAACAGGCCGAGATGTAATTTCTGTGTAATTAGATGTGTAATATGGATCAAGACTAAATGACAAATCATGGCAGAGACACTGTGTGATTCAGAAACCAGCATCTTGAGAAATTGAGAGAAATTGGATGCAAAATACTTTTGATTGATGATTTTTTTGCCCATTTTTATTCCCATTCCCAATGTAATAGTAGCCAATTAGCGCAACCCATCCATTAGGACTCTCCCCATCACTTTGTAATGTCCTTGACTCTAGGAGGGTGAAGACAAACACAAGCCTCCTCCGTTGCATGTGATGCAGCCACCACCTCTTTTCTAACTACCGCTGATACACCGTCACTGGGGAGCCAATGTGCTCAGAGGAAAGCGCAGGGTTCACAGCTCCGAATGGACCTATCAGTAGACACCTGAGCCAGCGGATATTGCAATGTGTGAGTGATGGGAAGAGAGAGCGCCATCTACCCACCCAGAGAGAGCACGGCCAATTGGTGTTGATGGCAAACAGCATGACTGGGATTCGAACTCGCAATCCTCTGGTCATAGCGTCAGCGTCTTAACCTGATGAGCCACTTGGAGGCCCCAGAACCTTTTCTAAAATTTAAAGAGGTACCATACAACCATATAACCATACAGTAGTGTCTGTCATGAAGTCAGCCTGCACAGAACACCACAAACAAAATGCACTACTGCCAACCTCAAGAGAAAGAACCTCCACATTAGTAACCGTTTTAAATCTGTTGCTATAGGATGGCATGTCTGTAGAGAAATGATGATAACATTGAATAACAAGCTTTTCTTTTGTATATTTTGGGCAGAACTAACCATGCACAGTGTTTTAAAGAGATGTTCACATATCAATATCAGAGGTGATATAACACAAACAGCAACCAGTCGTTGAGTCACCAATTTCTATGTACCACTCAACTGATTTGCTGGTCTTTGTTCTAGTAATAGGTTAAGCACATCAAAATTTATAAAATTTTGATTTCCACAAATATCCAGCACCATTTTTAGTTGTAAATGGCAGAAATGTGCTTAACCAAATGTTACATGGGAACACCAGGCCCCTTAGGCCACATGTATCACAGGTATGTTGGTTCCAGAACCAAGTGAACACTAGACTTTAATATTTTGGCACCAGTATCATGCCAGTGGAAAAGAGACACAGGACATCCCCACCATGAGAAGTGATACTTAGTGGATTGTGAGCTAAACACTAGCATGTTCAGTGATCACGCCTGAACTGCTGCAGCTAGCATGTCTATGCTAATCAGTTCCCTTGCTAACTACCTCATGTAGAGGTAGTGGAGTGTGTCCTCTACGGTCCGTCATTCTCTCCCTCAAGACAGAGATACGAGTGATGAAGAGGGGGTGGAAAGACGATGGAAATGAGTGGAATAACACAAGGCTATATACATTTCTGAGGCTCATAAGGAGGCTCTTATCTCTTGCTTTGCTGGTCGCCAGCTCTGTGTGTCCCTTAAGGTGAAATTAGTTCCGCTTCCTGGAGCATGGCTTTTCCCTTGCCAGAATCTGGGCCAGATGGTTGGAGGGAAAGTGTTGCTAAGGATGCTCTTATCATCAAGTGGATCACAAAAACACAAGACGAATACAGTGGAGTTTCCATGAAAGAGAGCACATATGGAGCACTCCTGTGTAAGCAATATATAAAGTGCAGCTCAGAGCAGAAATGCATCTCATTGTACTGGCACTTGCAATGAGGCAAACATAGGCAGCTGCAAATGACTTAAACTAATAGCTGCAACACTGAAGAATGTCTTTTCAGCCATCAATTCCCCACGGAACTACATGAAAGAATACAAGGATGGTGGCACATGAATATGGGCATGGCTTAAGAGCAACTAAACTAGAAATTGGACCTGGACATTAATCATGTAAGTAGTTCACAGTTCCAGGATGTTTAAGGAGAATTCATTATATATGAATAGCTGACACTAGAAGTCTATTAATCAAAAGCCGTGCTATAGACGTGAGGGTGCCATGGCAGACATCATGCTTTACCAACTGAATAATAGTCAGGGCACATGATTCAAATACAGAGGTCATCCTTTTAAAGCTTGTGCTTAAACAGCATAAAACAACAGAGATGAGCATACCCCATTCTCACTGTGCTTATCCGAGCTGCTTCCAGTCCTTCTGTTAGCTTGTTCTTGAGACTGCTGGCTACCTGTAAGCGGATGAAGAAAAGGTCAGACACCATGAATTCAACCATAGAAATCATGTACATTAGTTCTACAACACAAAAAAAAAAAGGTTGACAGACGGTTTTTAAACATAAATTTGAAAACTGTAGAGTGAAAATTTGAGGATGCAACTCTTACTTACAACCAATGAACACTGTTTAATATCAGCACAATAATTCAGTGCTTTTTAGATGGTTGCAAAAACATTAAACAGCAGGTTTGATTGGATTTACTCAACATGTGCTCACATTTAAATGAATGAATGAACGTTACACTTATGTAGCGCCTTTCTAGATACCCAAGGACGCTTTACAATCAACACACTCCATTTACACACACTCAACCACATACACACACACCGGCGAGAAGCGTCAGCCAATCGCGCACAGCGTACTCTTTTCTACCATTTTCTACATTTCTACCAATTAAACAGTGCTATGGGTGGGACACTGAGGCAGTCAAAATAAGTTTGAATTTTTATGATGTGTGTGTCACGCATTGATAAAAAAATGTGTTTTATTGACACTGTCATTTCTGATAATCTGGAAAATGTTAATTACATGCCCTTAATATGGGTCAGGACTGAATTGTCCAATCAAAAGAATTGGTCAAAAGGTCCATTTGATTTAAGATTTTCGTGTTAATATGTTGAGATTCTACAAAGGTTTTCTATACTACATAAAATGGTTTGGCTCAAATAAAGTTATCAAAAAAAATGCCCAGTGCCTGCTTGCTTTTTGAAAATAATAACCAACCAACATTATTTACACCTTCACTAAAGCAAATGCTTTCTGGCTAAATAAATATTACACTCAGAACGGCAAGTAGGTCTAACACATATGTCTATGTCAGATACTGTGCCCAGAGCAACTACACGTTAACAGTTTCAAAACATAGTTTGTACCAATGTCCTCTTTAAGCATTTTCTCTTGCAAAGTACCAACATTCAAATGCAGTAGTCGGGTACTTGGCTGATTATTTACCTTATAATTATGTCTCCTGACATTTTAACATATGCCCCAATATAACAAGAACAATAAGAAAATGATCATAGACAGAGAGATAAATGATAAATGATAGGCTAAAGAGCACATGGAAATATACTGATCACTGAGCTGGCTCAGTGGAGAAACAGAGGAGGACAGAACTGGAACTTGACTGACTGTGAACGTGTAGACAGAACTTAGGAATTCTAAGACAGTGTGACAAGCCCGCCAAGCAGTGGAGGGTGATGCCTGTTTTACACCCTCCACTAGAGACAATGCCTTCCAGCTCAATAAACACAAACTTCCAAACTACACTCAAGTGTGTTCAACCAAAACACACTCACGACAGCATAGAAGGCAGATATGCAAGAAGTAATGCCATGCCAAATTTTGATGATGGACTGCATTAAGTATTCAATAAGTAAGTTGGAAACTGTCGGACTGTCACCGAATGGTTTGCTATGCGCTTTTCAAAATGAAACGAACCAAACGATGTGTTTGAATGGCTCAACAGCACGAGTGGGTGAGAGTTAATGTAGGTATAGTGTAGGTGAACCTGTGCAGAAAGGACACCGGGGTTTCAGACACCCAGTCCAATTACACAGCAAGCTGCTTAGTTATGTAACCATCACTTAACCGAAATTAGCACAGTTGCCAGAGACCCGTATTACACTGATTCAGTCTTAACAATCTGTGCATTCATACAGGATAAAGCTCTGTTTCATGCCATCACATCTTAATCTTAATAGAAAACCAAATCTTAAATGACCAAATATGCATTCAGTCCATCTTTATCAATGTGTAATATGATACAAATATACACCAACCAGTCATAACATGAACACCCCCTCCTTATGTGCGTCTTGTGCTGGTACAAGGGGATCAGACACAACAAAGCTGCTGGTGTTTTTAAACGGTCTCAGGGTCACTACTGGCCTGAGAATAATCCAGCAACCAAAAATATCCATCATGTGACCACTAATGAAGGACTAGAGGATGACCAACACAAACAGCTACTGTTTCTGACTTTACACCTACAAGGTGGGTCAACAAGGTAGGTATGTCTGAGTGGGAAGTGTTTAAAATTTCCAGCAGTGTTGTCTGACCCACCTGAACCAGCGCAACACAAGCTGACACGAGACTGCCATGTCAGTGTGACCTTAGTGCTGAGAACTGGATAACACCTGCTCTATGAGGGTCCTAACCATCAAAGAACAGGATGATGGGAGGCTAAGAAAGTATGCAGAGAAACAGATGGACTACAGTTTGTACAGTGGTACCTTGAGATACGAGTTAAATTTGTTCTGTAACAGAGCTCGTAAGTCAGTCAAATCGTATATAAAAACAAATTTCTCCCATTTAAAATAACTGAAATAGATTTAATCCGTTCCAGCCTTGTGAAACATCCCCAAACCATCCTAAATTATGGACAAAAAGACATGTTTTGAATTAAGAAACACACATATATACACTTTACCAATGCATAACAAAACATTTCAATTTCAGATTTCAATAAATATTAATGTAAAATAATTTTTGGGGAATTCTCACTGTAGCACTTAAAATTTGCGGGGAATTCAATGTGCGCGGTATTGTGTAGATGCTTAGTGTGCCCTGTACAGTAAAATCTCTCTTCTCCCATTTCACTTCAGCATCCGACTGCTGCCAAGAAATTCAGCAACTGGCTAAAGAATGGGACGCCATGGTTCATTCTTTGCTGTTTAGTACAAAACAATTTTCACTCAGAAGCATATCTATGTTCAAGGCCGGCGCTCGCATGCAGATGACGGGGTGTGAAAGGCTGGGTCTTTCTTCCGCACAAAATAATATTAACAGTATTTAACATAATTACTTTATGTATATTATTCAAATTAAATAGGTTTAAGTGTTTAAAACATTTTTACTATCAAATTTTTTCAAAAAGAAGGAGTACAGCGCACGAGATTGGACTTGATTCTGTGGGTAACACGAGATGCAGGTGTTGTGCTGCATACTGGACCTTTGCGCGCTGTACAGTAAAATCTCTCTTCTTCCATTTCACTTCAGCGTACGACTGCTGCTAAAGAATTCAGCAACTGGCTGAAGAATGGGATGGCATGGTTCGTTCTTTGCAGTTCAGTACAGAACAATCTTCACAAAAGCTGAAGATGTTCAGGGCCAGCGCGCAGCCGGATGATGGGTTGTGAAAGGATGGGTCTTTCGTCCGCACGAAATAATATCAACAGTATTTAACATAATTACTTTATGCATGTTATTAACATTAAATAGGTTTAAGGGTTTAAAACATTTTTACTATCAATTTTTTTCAAAAAGAAGAACAGTGCACGAGATTGGACTTGATTCTGTGGTAGAAAGAATGAGTCTTCACTTGTTCACAGCCGGCGCACGCACGCGGATGACGGGTCTGCACTAAATAATATTAACAGTATTTAGCATAATTACTGTATGTATGTTACTAAAATGATCTAGATTTTGGGGTTGGAGGGAGGGTTTCAGGGGTATAAAAAAAAAAATGCATACTTGATGCTTGCATGTTTAATACCTGTTCATCTCAATAAAGATACTTGAAAAAAAAAAGATCTAGATTTAAGAGTTTAAAGCATTTTTACAATCATTTTTTTACACAATTACTGTATGTTATTAAAATTAAATAGGTTTAAGAGTTTAAATAATTTTTACTATACATTTTTTTCCAAAAAGTATGCAAGAAGGAGTACAGTGCATGAGATTGGACTTGATTCTGAGGGTAACATGAGAAAGAATGAGATGCAGGTGTTGTGCTGCCCATACTGGACCTTTGCGCCAACTAGCAGCAGCCACTCGTATCTTGAAATTTCGCTCGGATCTCGAACAAAAATACGGATGGAGTTGCAGCTCATATCTTAAAAAATTTGTATGTTGGTCTGCTCGTATCCCAAGGTACCACTGTAATTGTGCACCCATATTGGTAAGTGAAAATGGACAATAAGTGCAGATACAAAGAGGTGGTGTTAATTTTATGGCTGATAGTGTGTGTATAATAGATGCAAAATATTAAAGTTTTTATTTAAGCTGGGTGGAGTTCCTATGTTCTCCCGTGTGTCTACATTGATTTCTTCCGGGTTTTCTGGTTTCCTCCCACAATCCAAAAACTGTTAGCAAGCATGTATGTGTATGTCTAGTTTCAGAATGCTACCATTTGCTAAAACGCACATTTTTATTGTACTCAGACCTGCAAAAACGCATCTGCTTTGAGCTTGTGTGTGTCCATGCGTCATATTCACATTACATTTTAAAGAAACTGCATGTGGCATTTAGTCTAAAATGCTATTTTTTTGTGTTTATAAGGACAGCTACATTTAGGTCACTGGCTTTGGGCTTTGCTCGAGAATCCATAAAATGAGATGACATCATACTCATATTTACCTGAATATTAGTATACTGTCCACCCCTACCATGATCATTAGAAAAGTAAAAACATCCATTTAATTAGCACTCTAGCAACAGAGAATATGCAACTGGAGAAGAAATTCAGGCAGTAGTTACTAACAACCTTGTTTAGGGAAGCACAATATGAACAACATACAGTTGCAACTGACCTACTAATACACACACCAATGAATCCCTTAACATAGTTAATGATTGGCCTGTATTAGTGACATAGTTAATGATTGGCCTGCATTTTAGTATTACATTAATTTGTTTATTGGACTCTGCCATGATTCTTTGAGAGAACATCTGTGGAACTGGACTATCAGTACTGAAATACGTAAGAAGCAATATATTTACTGCTCTTTCACAGACCATTGTGAAATCCATAAAATGTATTCTTTATAGGAGGCATGCTTAATTGTGCCAGTCAGAAAGAGGACAGGAAATGGGCAGGAGATTACCTTGGTCACTGCTCTCTGTGGGTGAGTCTTCATGCCTCAAGAAGAACTTCACTTCCTGCTTCCTGGGGCCCCATTTCTGCAGGTGTTCATACATCATGTGGTCAAAGGGGATAGCTCTCTCTGTGAAGAAGAACGTTTATCAGGTGAGGAAATGCCGTCAGATATTATCAGGATAAAACTTAATAAGTCCTTTAGTATCCTTAGAGATCAATATCAAACAGATGTGAGGGTGAGGACACAAAAAAGAGCTAAAATGGAGGACAGAGATTATTACATCAAAAGACAGACAACCTTCTCTGACCCTCTAGAGGGAATCTGAGAGAGAAATTAAGAACGGGAACAGAACCACGCCTAAGAAGAAAACAGGAACACACACACAGGGATCAAAGATGTGAAGACTGAGTCAAATGTGGCTCCCTGCCAGAGGAATGCAGAGGGGCTTGAATGTGAAGGAGAAGGGGGGGATAGAGGGGAGGAGAAAGGAGAAGTAAAACATATTAAAGTCCCTATGAGCAGGTGGAGAAACATCTGGAGTTAAAGCGGCAACCCAAACAGAGAGAAAACCAGACAGAGAAAAACAGAGGCGGCTAAATGGATGGGGGAAAAGAGTATCAAATAACACATCATTTGGGACAAAGGCAACCATATTAATGACAGAGTGATTATCTGTTCATCGGACTCCCCAAAAGAAAAAGAAACCGTGTTAGTGACCTTAAGTCAAACTCCAGGTTTAAAGGAGACAAACAGTACTGTAGTAAACTCCAGAGGGTACAGTATAGTGTCTCACTCCTGTGAACTAATGATTGTTGTAGTGTTTGTCCTCATTTCTCCTTTCCTCTTTGTATTGGGAGCAACATCTTACTCATCCAAACTACAGAGCTGACAGTTTATTAGGTACACCTTCCAGTTAAAAATACTTTTGTCTCATTAGAGGTTTCCTTATTTCTTATCTATCTATCTCTATCTCTATCTAATTGGCTAATTGGCTACTACTACATTGGGAAGGGGATAAAAATGGCAAAAACTAGAAATAAATTAAAAATAAATAAATAAATAAATAAAATAAAACATTAAAAGTTTGTTAGAACATTTCAAATTGAGTTTACATAAATTACTATTCAAACAATATCAACATTTTAAGAAAAGCTATTCACTTTATGTGTAATGACTATAAAACCATTTACCTTTTTAAATTAAATTATGAAAACAACTTAACATCTATACAATGTTTTAGGTTTTGGAGATGCACGAGTATACTTGTCTCTTGTAAATATACCCATTTCTGTTCGATATTAAATGGTTGTAAAATCAAAGAACAGCAATGACACCAAAATTTTAATTTTTGAAAAATTTAAACTGTTTGAATAAAAAATAAAAATAAATAAATAAAAAAAACTCAGTGCCAGCCGGTGGTGACCACTAATGAAGGTTGCCACTAAAGAATGGCCACCTTACATGGTATATTCATAAGCCACAGTGCCTAAATATGTACCTAAAAAAAAAGAACATGGTAGCTGTACCTAGTCCTGTGTCTATCTTCTCTATAATGCGTCTGATCTTCATGCTTTTTGATGTTTTACAGCTGCTGTAATACCATCAGCTTACATATTCTTATCAAGGTTTAAGTACACCTGCAAAGGTTTTTAGTTATGACAGTGATGTCCTGACAGTGTGTGGTTGCTACCTAGGCTGGACCGGGTTATGCAAGCCATGTTTCCCACAGACTTGGACAGTGTTCTGCGTTTTTGATCCTACACCTGCCTGTTATCAGTTTCTTTTGAACTTCTTGCTGTCCTTTTAGGGGGTTGGGGTGGGGGCTCTGTTAGGGAAAATGGACAATAGATCATCACAAAAAAACAGGCTGCTCAGTGTTTAGTCCACTGGAGAGTAGGAGCAGTGAGACAGATGGGCACTCATGTCCAGAAGGAGATCAGTACTAAATACCTAGTGAAATCGAGATGGAGAAAAAGTGATGGCACAGATGCGCTGCACTAATAGAGTGGAAAACTGACAGGAATAAAAAGAACAAAACTGGAATGGATCAAAATCAGATGGAATGAGTTGATGTCTGACACATTCAGATGCAAACAAAGCAAATAATATCTCAGAAAATCAACAGCAGAGTTTTAGTGGTCAAATCATCCAAAGCCATTATTATTACAAAGCTATTATGCACCACTACTGGTACCCAAGTTTGGCTGTGTATTGGAAAGACCTTGGTGACATGATATGTATGCAATTCAATATTTTCCCAATACTATAAGCATGGTGTGCAATTTTTATTTTATCTAATTGCAGGAAAACAGTCAGCCATGCACCCTTACATTACTTGTTTACACTGTAGAAGAAAATTGTAATAGCTGAAAATTTATTACAACACTGCTATTTAGAGCTTGGACGTTTAAAAATGTTAATTGATACAGTACGACCAAACAAAACATTGAACTACTTAAACGTAACAATATTTTCTTACACCCTTAAACATAAGTGCTAAATGTTATAATCCATTTTGGAAAGGAATGATGCAAGAAATACTATTAAAAACACTGGTGTGGGAAGTCATACATTTATGTAACCCTGAATGTAGTCATATATTATGACAGGAAGACATTAAATGTAGAGAAATGGTGTGCCGCAAGCAATCATCATCACTTACTCTTGAGTAATGGAGTTAGGGGCAGTAGTCTGCCTAGCTAATAGCTATTATGATGGACATTTTGTTAGACAAGAAATGACATTTTGTTGGAACAGGATGATGAGTACACCAAAAAGTAAGACTGACTGCATATGTGAAGTATGGGTTTGGCCCATGGCTTTTAGTAAAAATGACGAAAAAACAAGCACAAAATAAAGGAAAGGAAATAAACAGTAAAATGAAGGTAGCAGGAAGGATATAAGTCAGTGTGTGTCAAGCAAAAACAAAGCATGGCATTTTTTTCAGTTCGGTGCTCATATTCATTGTCTGACAAATGTGGACAATGCTAAAGTAGAAAAAAAGGCTGTCTCATTGTATACAGTTTCTATGAGCTTCGGAAGTAACTTCTCTCATAAGTTGGCCCCACCCCCTGAGCATTAACACACAAAAAAAATCTGAAATGACAAGAGAACAGTTTTGATAACCTTTCAACACCCTAAAGTCAAAACAGAAAAATTATATTTGAAGGCGAGTCTTTATCAACCATGTACAAAAACCAGATTATTTAATACTATAAAATGCAAACACTTGACAAATAGTCAAACATTAGTTGTGAATCTCAGTAAATGCTAACCACCTAATGCAGCATTCCCTTGAGGCAACACCGAGGACGTACCGTTGCCGCGCCAGACTTCAGCCAGGTGGCAACCGCTCTCTCCAGGTTCTTTACAGAATTCCACCACATCACGACACGTTGTTTCCGGAGTGATGGGCACCTCCGTCAGCGCCTGCTCACCATCACTCAGATACACCGTCAGAATCATCTGAGAGTGACAGGGAAAGAAAAGGGTCATGTTAATATTACACCAGTTACCCTATACAGTCCTTCATAAGGTTGTGCAGAGCGAATATGACGTTTATACGAACTTTGCAAAACAACAGTCTAAACCTAGAGAGACAGGCAGTTAAAATGGTTATGAATCTACTACTAAATGAGGACTTACAGAATATATAACCATATCTAAGAGAGCAGCTCTGGTGTGAGAGAATATCAATCTATTCAATCAAGCTCTAAAGTCAATAGGGGGCAAGACTACAATGATTACTTCTATTCCCTATTTCCCAATAACTGGTCAAAAAGATTTTTTACTAACACTCACAATGCTGATGTCCCTTCATTTGGAAGAATTACACAAAGAGAAGGTTCAGACTGCTGGCAGTACTCCTAGACTCTGCCCTGCAGATGTTCCTTGTAACAAAGTGTTGGCAGCATCTCAGCTTTGCTGCATATTGCTCAAAGATGCTGTTTCACTGTTAAAAGATATAGCACCCCAGGGAATAAGTCTCTTAAGACTAGTCAACCTCAGGCAATAAGACAATCTGACTGAGGAGGAGGAGCAGCCAAAGTGTGTCAGACTGAGTGACAAGTGGTTAGAGAAGTTCCGAGGATAAATGCGACAGAGAGGAGACTGATAGGCTGCTGTGCAAGAGAGCTGGCAACTTCTACTCATCAGACTCCCTGGAGCTCAAATGTCTTGATGGGAGCAAATGAGGCCTGTACTATTGTTGGTAGCATGGCACCAGGATATCAGCATCAGTGAAGTCAAGCTCTGACCTGCATTGTTTTACTTGTCTGTGTCAGGTAATGACAAAGATGCTACTGGTATCTATTTCTTGAGCAATGGCATACATAATGCTGCCAAAATGAATTCATACATACACACATTTGAGGCAGTGAGAGAGCCTTCACAGCATAGCGTGTGAAAAACAGGCTGTGTGGCGATCCATAAATGGGCTGTTATGTTAACCATCAAAATTTGGCTTTGAAGTGTGCTAAATTGAATAAACAATTATAAAATGTCTGCATTTGCAGGGCAACACTACAATATAGGCTTGCCACAATACCAGAATTTTGATTTCGATCCCAATCACAAATGTAGCATCAAAATACTTGAAACTACTCTGAAAATAAGCTAAAAAAAAAACACCACCCTTCATCATCTTTAATACCAAGTGTTTAACTGATCGAACACATTTCCAAACATTTACATTTAAACTAAACTAACAGGTCTATTCATTTTTACATTTCTGTCATTTACAAGAAAATTGACAGAAGAATTTGTAACTAATTAAGAAAATGTAACTACTGAAAAGTTTTAATACTCCACTACATTTTTTAATCAATCATATGCAATAAACACCAAAAATTGTTCTGAAAGAATTAAATGATGGGCACTACTATGACCTAGCCTTTACAACAAGATCTAACAATTATTTTGACAGTTAAATGGAAGAAGGCAAAACACTGGCAACAATTTGCCGAACAAAAATCTCAGTTCTCAAGGTAACAATATCTTCAATTTAACTTTAACACACACACACACACACACACACACACACACAATGCAAAGAATGAAACACTGACTCAACTCTACTTCTCACAAAGTACAGCCAGGAACAAAACCTTCCAGTGTTCCGCACCGCGAGGAAAGCCACTCAGCACAGGTGTGTGGGCACACAAAGAACTGCTTCACCAAATAAATCTGCTGAATACTACAAATATACATCTACCCAAGATTTTATACACAACACACATGAACATACAGTGTCACATAAAAATGTATATTATTAAAAAAGATAACTATTAATTTTATTTAAAAGGATAAACTGAAACACACTTGCACAGAGAACATGCAGCATGCAAGTGTGTGGAGGACTAAAGGGAAAAAGAACATGCTGAAGTAAAGATGAAGGGAAAGTACACACTAAGTACTGACAACACAGGGGGCCTCAGTCATCTGCTGAAAAGCTGGATAATCTGAGAAAAGCCCCTCAGAGAAGATTGTGCAAGACCTTGCAGGGACTAAACAACACACACACACACACACACACACACACACACACACACACACTCCCTGTTAAATGTGGTTGGAAAACATTAATAGCTTTTTGTTACTATACTACACAATTTCCTAAAGGATTACTGAATATTTACTGTTATATGAGAATGATTAGGAGTGCAGTGTTTTAGTGATGATGAGGAGCAGAAGTACAGTCGGTGATGAAGATGAGGTGCAGACGTATAGTCATTTCGTGATGAGATGAAGACCAGATGTGTTAGTGCTGAGTATTTAATCTACGAACTTTTAGAGTTTATAAGGGTTAAAATTAGGCAAACTTGTTATTGTTGGTTATGCAGAGCACAATCAGAATGTGTTTCGTCAATGTAATCTGTTTAATACAAAAAATATAATAATAAAAAAACACTGATGAGTGAACAAGATTACTAGAACAGCTTACTTCCTTTTTGTACCAAATTGTGTTAAACGAAATTTCCTAATTTTCCCCACTTTCACTGAAGCATATTTTTGGCTCCAAATTTCAACAAGATTTTGATGCAGTACCCATACTTACGTAAAAACTCTTATGTGGTTTATGAACCTCTACTTTTGAATCAAACTAAAACTAGTCATTTGGTCCATCAAAGAGGGCCTCATTGAAGAGCTCACAACAAATACAGACTTGAAAGTACACAGACTCTTCCCTAAAATACATAGGCTTCAATGGTTGGTCTTGGATTCAAAGCATGATCAATGAACTTCTGAAAGAGAGAATGACCAAGACCTTTTAATGTCACCAACATGCATTATAAAAAAGTTTAGCCCTTTTCCACCAAATGCACACTTGTTCCTGAACTGGTTCTGTTTCTTAGAAATTTGGTGCTATCCAGCCAACCAGCCCACATTTGCACCAGTTCTGATCAGAACAAAAGATGCATTATCTATGAAAGGTGTTGCACAAAACACAACAGAACTAAACAGAGAGTAATGGAAAGTAAATAGAGCCCCTCGTGCTGCTTTCCACTTCCTGCAAGTCTGTAATGCTTGTGGCAAAAGCCCAGAATCTTTTTTCACATTTTGCTCATCGTTTGTTTGGTCACACTTTGACTATCTCTATGCCTTGAAATTCCTCTGATGCAATGACCACAGCCATGGTTGGTCATGTTCCCAGCAGTAGTCACATCTGATGAGAGAACCTGACCATCAGATCCATCCATGCACAGCAGCCTGAGGACAATCCACTTCCAACAACGTAATGACAAATAGAAATTATTCTGGCCACTTTTCCAGTGGCCCAGGTCAAATAAAGCACAAACAAAAAACATAAAGATGCAACTCTTATTATGTAATACAATGAATGACCAAAACCAAGTATGAGCTGCATTCACTCTTGCAAAAGCTTTTAAAACTCTAGGACAAATCAACTCTATCCTAAATCCTAAACATGACAAAAAGACGGAATGCTTAGTCATCATTAGGAATGAGAACTTGCTCAATGTTCAATATTTTTGGATCTTTCCTACGATTTAAATGCATACTCAAGCAAAGAGCTTTCCATGACACAGCAAACAAACTGCATCAGAGCAGCAGCAGCATCCCAAGAACCTAACAACCACCACTCTGCCTCCAATAATCTCTTTTTTGTGCAACGTACAAAATAAATGTGACATCATGAAATGTGCACTATTGTCATGTTTTCTGTAGTGGGAGAAGACAGGGAAACAAAAGAGAGCATGCATAATTCAGATGTCCAAGTGGTTGGAAAGCAGTGGCAGTCGTCTTTCTTTGATGAGATTAATCGGAACAATGGGGATGAAAAGATTACAACTGCCAGCAAGGATGAGAGAATACAGAGAAAACACTCTACAGAGTCCCTCCATTACCATCCTCGGCCCAACATCAATACTTCAGATCTAATCCATTATCATAATAACAAGCAATTCTATTAAGTGCAATGAAACAAAGACGATTGGATAGTGCAGAGGAATGGCAACTAACGATAATCTTGGTGACCGTAGTGATTTTCTCCCAGTAGGAGGTAACGCTTTGTCAATAAATCACATTAAGGTCAAGGAAATTGTTCATTTTTTAAGCTATAGGCCTACCTGAAAAAGTTACATTTTGGAGTACAAATTACATTTTTAACAAGGTCTCTACATTTAATATCAGCATGTTAACTATCTGCTGCACAATGCTACAAGTGTTAAACAATCAAGGACAGTATTATTAGGACACTGAACCAGTATCAATATGATGTCAGGCAACTGTTTGCAAATGCTGAAGCATTACCAATAACAGTATTTACGTCTAAATTAGACTTACAAAAGTAGAGCTACTCAAATGATACAAACAATAAGCTTCTCTGACAATATTCAAACAACTTGGTCAAACATTAGCTTAAATTTTTTAGGTCAGATTTATCCTCATAGCTTTAACGAGTCTGTTAACCAAAATATGCAAGCTACAGAAGACAGACAATGCAATTTAGTTTAGACTTCAGCATATAAAGTCGTTTTTCAAGTTTTGTTGGTAATGTTATAACACTTCAAAGCTTCAGTCCTTAGTATTAATATCTGATGGGTACATATTACTGTAGTAATGTGGCCCTTCCCTCCCTGTAGGCCAACTAAGAGCATCACCTTACTCCACTTCGGTGCAGTTCGTCCTCTCCTGCCCTCCCTCTTCAGATGTTGAGTGTGATCCTTCCCCCAGGTCTTATCCTTAGACAGACTGACCAGGCCACGAAGGACAATTGTTACAAACTTCTTCATCCCGGAGGTATTACACAAGACAGCACAAAGGTATAAACACCCCTATGTACACAATTTTCTCATTTAACTTTCTCTTCCTTGCTACTGTCCACATCACACACATACTCAGTAGTAAGTAAACAGCCTTGCGCAAGGAATCCCTGCAGAGAGAAGCCTTCAAGAGTCACGCTCGCTATGTGACTGCTGAGAGAGAGCGAGCGAGAGAGAGAAAGAGAGAGATGTGAGTGAGGAGGGTGCACTTTTCATCAAGACTAAAGGATGTAGCGTCACCAAGCCCCGTCCAGAAGGATGCTCCCCCAAGCTGGAGAAGACAATGCAGTGACTAAATGAAGGGAGTATGGGACATACATTGGCATATATGCCTATGTATATGGATTCTTCTTACACACACACGCACATACACAGACCATGCACTTATCACGCTAATGGGCTACTACATCAGTGAGAGTAATGTGTGGGTATGCCTGCATCCCTGATCTTATGGCCTGATAACTAATGCTCATCACACCTGAATGCTCAAATTACATTAAAAAGCTCTTATATTTCACATCTAATACGAAGTTTAAAAGCATTGGGACCTTCTATGATGCCAGTTGTCAATCCTCACAAATATGTGAGAGAAAAAAAACTATTTATAATGCAATTACAGCAAACACAAGGTTAGATAGTTACATATACTATCTAACACCAAGAAAGGCACAACGATAAGCAATGTATGTAGACATTTCAACATAAAAAATACCAACTGTCAAATTAAACAAATACAAGGTTTGGTCAGATACGTATTAATCTTATCAAACAAGAGTATAAAATTACACACTAGGGCTGCCATGATTAGTCGACTAGTCACGATTATATCGACTATTAAAATAGTCGACGACTAATTTAATAGTCGATGCGTTCGTGGATGACGTCACAGGACGTTATACAAACAGGCTCATCATGGCTAGCCGGCAACGGAGCTCAAAAGTGTGAGATCATTTTAAGAAAATGAAAGAGAAACGTGTGCAATGCAATATCTGCAAGGCCGAATATGCCTTCCATGGCAGCACAACTG
>BRDA01000658.1:0-10096 GCA_036984385.1 Crenuchus spilurus
CTTATACCATGACAGACTCTGATACTGACACAACCTCATAACATGACAGACCCTAGTACTGACACAACCTCATACCATGACAGACCCTGATACTGACACAACCCTGATACCATGACAGACCCTGATACTGACACAACCTCATACCATGACAGTCCCTGATACTGACAGAACCTTATACCATGACAGACTCTGATACTGACACAACCTCATAACATGACAGACCCTGGTACTGACACAACCTCATACCATGACAGACCCTGATACTGACACAACCCTGATACCATGATAGACCCTGATACTGACACAACCTCATACCATCACAGACCCTGATACTGACACAACCTCATACCATGACAGACCCTGATACTGACACAACCTCATACCATGACAGACCCTGATACTGACACAACCTCATACCATGGCAGACCCTGATACTGACACAACCTCATACTATGACAAACCCTGATACTGACACAACCTCATAACATGACAGACCCTGATACTGACACAACCTCATAACATGGCAGACCCTGATACTGACACAACCTCATACCATGACAGACCCTGATACTGACACAACCCTCATACCATGACAGACCCTGATACTGACACAACCTCATACCATGACAGACCCTGATACTGACACAACCTTATACCATGACAGACTCTGACACTGACACAACCTCATAACATGACAGACCCTGGTACTGACACAACCTCATACCATGACAGACCCTGATACTGACACAACCCTGATACCATGACAGACCCTGATACTGACACAACCTCATACCATGACAGACCCTGATACTGACACAACCTCATACTATGACAAACCCTGATACTGACACAACCTCATAACATGACAGACCCTGATACTGACACAACCTCATACTATGACAAACCCTGATACTGACACAACCTCATACTATGACAAACCCTGATACTGACACAACCTCATACCAAGACAGACCCTGATACTGACACAACCCTCATACCATGACAGACCCTGATACTGACACAACCTCATACAATGACAGACCCTGATACTGACACAACCTCATACCATGACAGACTCTGATACTGACACAACCTCATAACATGACAGACCCTGATACTGACACAACCTCATACCATGACAGACCCTGATACTGACACAACTTTATACCATGACAGACTCTGATACTGACACAACCTCATACAATGACAGACCCTGATACTGACACAACCTTATACCATGACAGACTCTGATACTGACACAACCTCATAACATGACAGACCCTAGTACTGACACAACCTCATACCATGACAGACCCTGATACTGACACAACCCTGATACCATGACAGACCCTGGTACTGACACAACCTCATACCATGTCAGACCCTGATACTGACACAACCTCATACTATGACAGACCCTGATACTGACACAACCTCATAACATGACAGACCATGATACTGACACAATCCCATAACATGACAGTCCCTGATACTGACACAACCCCATACCATGACAGACCCAGAATCTGGAATACTGATTGGTTTGATCTATTTTTAAAGCTCCCAGTAAGTCATCCTGTGTCCTGAACCACATCCACTAGTCTGTGAGACCTTCATAAAGATGTGGATGAGGTTTGAGCAGGTTGACATATTTAGGTGACATTTTTATTACAGAAACTATTTTTATGCAGTAGCTGGTCTAACAGGCCAGTTGAGTTTGCAGCAGGCGTGGCTACTAGAGTCGATAAATCATCTGATTTGTATCAGATCTGCTCTCTCAATCTTTGGGTGTGACTATCTTTGTTTAGTGCAGTGCTTACCAATTTCAGGCATGTAGATGTGTTGTGCTTGGAGAAGTCAGCCCTCATTCTTCCACATACTTATCGGAGGTCAGAGGTCATCATTAACATTTTTGTACTGGGCCTGAATTCAGATTTGCATGCAGCTCTAATCTTAGAGAACCAGCCTCTTTTTCTCTGCTATTCTCATTTAGCACACACTCACTATCCACTTCATTAGGTCCGCTTAGCTTGTGTCTACACTCACTGTCCATTTTAGCTTCACTGATCATACAGGTGCACTTTGTAATTCCACAATTACAGACTGTAGTCCATCTGTTTCTCTGTTTACTTTATTCACCTGTTCTTCATGATCAGTACCCCCACAGAGCAGGTGTTATTTGGGTGGTGCACTGCAGTGACATTGATGTGGTGGTGGTGTGTTAGTGTGCTTTGAGTGGATCAGACATAGCAGAGCTACTGATGTTTTTAAAAACATGAAATATAATGCACCAACCAGCCAACAGCACCCACCAATGAACAGGGGCGGATTTAGAAGTTCTGGGGCCCCAAGCAATGTCATGTCTGGGGGCCCTGATCAAACAGATTCTTTTTTATGGTTATGGTGCGGTACAGGCTTAAACATAAATTAAATTATTATTATTGATTATTAATAAATATAAATTATTATACATACATTTTAAACATTACTTAAACATTATTATTAATATTTTATTAGGAATTACTAGTTACTATTAATAATATACTAATAATAACAATAAAATTATTTTATTATTATTAAAATAATATTAATAATTAATTGCATACTTATTATTAAATATTAATAAGCTTTTAAATCGTGTACACCCAATTCTGTGTTACACCTTGATAATCAACTTCAATTCATTAACACCAATGTTACAGTTATGTTTGAACTGTATTCAAAATAGACCTCATTTACACATAATTATACCTACTTTTTGAGTAAAAATAAGCAGAAATTCTGAATTATTTTGATAAAAGTTAAACTTAGAGGCAAGTACATGGAGGGCTTATCACAGACTGGTAGACGCGCGCGCACACACACGCACGCACGCACGCAGAGAGAGAGAGAGAGAGAGAGAGAGAGAGAGAGAGAGAGAGAGAGAGAGAGAGAGAGAGAGAGAGAGAGAGAGAGAGAGAGAGAGAGAGAGTGAGAGAAAAGCAGGTGAACACGGACTACAGGCCAAATCAAGACCGCGACCCTGATAAGGATTAAGCAGGTGTGATAAATGGATGGATGGATGGTTTGAAAGTCCAGACGCTGACGGAGTGACCGTTGGGACGGCCAATCACACATTAGTTAGCGGTCTAAAGAGAAACAGGCTTCTGACTGAATGGCTGTTTTTTTGCTGGGTCCTAGTGCTCAACCCGCCTCTTTTTAATATAGCATAACACTGTTTTTGGACGGAAAAATCAGCAGAGAACCAAAACTGTCTTTTTTTGCCAACCACTTTTGGCCAGCAGGGGGCCCCCGGATCTCCGGGGCCCCACGTAATTGCGTGGTTTGTGTGTTGGTTAAATCCGCCCCTGCCAATGACTGTGCTGAGCTGCTGTCTCTGAGTTTGCATCTACAAGACCAACAAGGTAGGTGTGTCTAATAGAGGACAGTGAGTGGACAGAGTGTTTAACACTCACTAACACACTGAGAATGACACAAAATTACTAATATCTAATTCTCTGTGGGGTCCTGATCATTGAAGACCAGGATGAACAAAGTCTCCAGAGAAACAGATGAACTACAGTCTGTAATTGTAGAACTACAAAGTGCATCTGTATGATCAGTGGAGCTAAACTGGACAATGAGTGTAGATACAAGGTATGTGTACCTGTGTGTACTGTCTTAATGATCATTTGGATTTCTTTCTCAGATGTGTGAATGGGCTGTGATGGTGAATATGCTCTGGGGATTCTATCTAGGCGTTATGAGCCTCAGTGTCATGAAAATTTATGTAGAACGTGAGAGCAGCACTGCCCTTACAAAAAAAGTATACGTTGAGTACATGGTATTAAGTATACTTAAGTATAATAAAAGTATTTCCCTAAGTGTACTTTTATTTAGTAGTGATGGGAATTCCGTCTCTTTCTAGGGAGCCGGTTCTTTTGGCTCTTCTCATTAAGACGAGCTGGCTCTTTCGGCTCCCAAGTGGCTCCTTAGATTTGATTGCTTAAATCAATTTATTTTTTCTTTTTTTAATTTATTATTATTATTATTATTATTATTGTAAATTGATTTTTTATTATATTATTAAATTGTGTGTAAAATAAATTACGAGTGTAAAAACATACATTGTATGAAATATGTATTATTTATAAGGCTTTATTTATACAAAATAAATTATGAAATAACAAAGGCCCATCTCAAGTAAACAAACAGGTCCAATCTCTAAATGTGAATTATTTGTACATTTGCAACTACACGATATGAAATGTTCACGTTGCAATATATACATTCTGCCTTTGAACTGTCTGTCACGTTAAAATGCGTCCAAACTATACTTCGTTTCCTGTCACTCAGTTTCTTCACCTGTCCAGCGTGTAGTCTGTTCTCTCGCGCAAGACTCTCCCTCCCGTTCTGTGCTAACTGTGCGTCACTACGTGTGTCTGTAACCACACCCCTCCCCGCTCCGCTCCGCTCAGTGTAGAGTACACACACAGCTGCCACAAATCTTGACCAATCACGTGCGGCAAAAAAAAAAAAAAGAAAGAATCGGCTCACTCTCAGGAGCCGGCTCCCGTCGTTCATTTCAAAGAGCCGGCTCTTAGACCCGGATCGTTTGCGACCGACCCATCACTATTATTTAGCAAGTACACTACAAGTATACTTACTTGGGACTAAATTTGCCCACTTTAAGTTCAAGTACATAAAAAGTAAACTGGAAGGATACTCTATAATTAGAGTAAAATTATAAAATTATAGAGTATCCTTACAGTTTACTTTTTATGTATTTGAGCTTAAAGTGGGCCAATTTTGTCCCAAGTAAGTATACTTGTAGTGTACTTGCTAAATAATAGTAGACTTAGGGAAATACTTTTATTATACTTAAGTATACTTAATAACATGTACTCGACATACTTTTTTTTGGTAAGGGTAGTAGTACGTAAACATTTAATCTGAGAAAACAGGATGTAATGATACAGGACAGCTAAAGGGGGCACTCAGACCATATTGAAAGACAAAACTAGGCTTTTACAACCCATCTCCGCCTCAAGAAGCAGGAAACTGGAGAAGTGTACGTGTCGGTAAAGAGTCTAACAATGTGACATGATGGTGTAGAATATAATGGTATTTGTGGTTAAAATTGAGGGAAATAAATATAAATTAAACATTTATTGAGCATAAATCTTATGAAAACAAAACAAAAAAATATTTGTAACTTGGTGCTATATCTCATTTAACACAGCTTTCCTTTATCTGCTGTCACGGTAGCTAATGCTAATGTTGTTAGCATGTTAGCATAAATACAGTTTCATAACAGAGCCTAATATTAGCTACAAATGAAGTAGCTTAGCCATTTGTTCTGCTTTAGGTTTGCACTCATAGTAGAGAAAACAAAAAAAAAAAACATTTGTAATTATTTTCATGACCATTAACGGTTAGCAAAAATGGACGGAAAAAAGGTAAACAGTATGGATCTTACATTAGCCGACAGACTCTTAACTGTATACAGATACATTTGTTCTTTGTACAAATATTGGTGAGATGTTGTAGTGAAGTCTGTGCTATAAAAGGCTCAAATATACATCAAACATTAGTATACTGGGGAAAAGTTCATAGTTATAATTTAATCCAAGAAGCTAAAAAAGCTGTCATATAATTTATAATCATTACACATAAAGTGACATAAGATGACCTATGACTTAATCTGTGATTGTGAGTAAATTACTATAAATAGTGTAAATAGTGAATCTCTCAGAGCTACAACTGTCACACTCCTAATATCAACACTCCTGAACCAGAGACAACATCAGAAGTGTGTTACCTGGACTGAGCAGAACCAGAACTGGACTGTTACTCAGTACAAAGTCCTCTTTTCAGATGAAAGTCACTTTTACATTTCATTAGTAAATCAGCTGCTAGAGTCTGGAGGAAGAGTGGAGAGACACACAATCCAAGTGTCTGAAGTCCAGTGTGCAGTTTCTGCAGTCTGTGATGCTTTGAGCTGCTGCTGTTGCTCCACTGTGTTTAGTCCAAAGTCAACACCTACCAGCAGATTTTACAGCACTTCATGCTTCCATCTGCTCACAAGCTTTATGGAGATGCCCAGCAGCTGCCCACAGTGCCAACATTACCACTGACCATCACATTACTGTGACTGATTGGGCAGCACTATAAGTCAGACTGATCAACATTAAAACACACAAGGCTTTAAATATCACTATGTGTAATGAATAAAAAAATGACACTTTACCTTAATGAAATGATAAAAATTAATTCATGAATGTACAGTGCCTTGCGAAAGTACCTTACAACCACAAACAAATGTATTTTATTGAGATTTTAACTGATAGAACAACACAAAGTACCACATAATTGTGAAGTGAATGAAAATGATACATGGTTTTAAACATTTTAATCAAATAAAAATCTTAAAAGTGTGACGTGCAAAAGTATTCAGCCCCTGTACTCTGATACCTCTAAACAAAATCCAGTGCAATCAATTACCTTCAGAAGTCACTTTAGTTAATAGAGTCCAGCTGTGTGTAGTTTAGTCTCAGTATAAATACACCTGTTCTGTGAAGGCCTCAGTGGTTTGTTAGATAACACTAGTGAATTGAACTGAAAACCTACCAAGACATGGCCGTCCACCTAAACTGACAGACCGAGCAAGGAGAGCACTGGTCAGAGAAGCACCCAAGAGGCCGATGGTCACTCTGGAGGAGCTGCAGAAATCCACAGCTCAGGTGGCAGAATCTGTACACACGACAACTATATTTACCGTTTGCCAGAAGCCATGTAAGCTTGTAAACAGCACTTCTTATGTTTGTCTTTCAACAATAGTTTTCTTGCCACTCTTCCATAAAGGGCAGATTTGTGGAGTTCAGACTTATAGTTGTCCTGTGTACAGATTCTCCCACCTGAGCTGTGGATTTCTGCAGCTCCTCCAGAGTGACCATGGGCCTCTTGGCTCCATCTCTGACCAGTGCTCTCCTTGCTCGGTCTGTCAGTTTAGGTGGACAGCCATGTCTTGGTAGGTCTGCAGTTGTAGAAAACTTTTTCCATTTCTGGATGATGGACTGAACATGTCTCCTTGGGAAAGCTTGGGATATGTTTTTATAACCTAACCCTGCTTTAAACTTCTCCACAACTTTATCTCTGACCTGTCTGGTGAGCTCCTTGGTCTTCATGATGCTGTTTGTTCACTAGTGTTCTCTAACAAACCACTGAGGCCTTCACAGAACAGGTGTATTTATACTGAGACTAAATCACACACAGCTGGACTCTATTAACTCATTAAGTGACTTCTGAAGGTAATTGATTGCACTGGATTTTGTTTAGAGGTATCAGAGTACAGGAGGCTGAATACTTCTGCACGTCACACTTTTAAGATTTTTATTTGATTAAAATGTTGAAAACCGTGTATCATTTTCATTCACTTCACAATTATGTGCTACTGTGTGTTGTTCTATCACTTAAAATCTCAATAAAATACATTTAAGTTTGTGGTTGTAAGGTGACAAAATGTGAAAAAGTTCAAGGGGGCTGAATACTTTTGCAAGGCATTGTAGTATCACAGTGCTGTTGTTGTTCAGTGGTGATGAGGTGTGGTAGGTTGCAAGTGTGAGCCCCAGTTGTGCTGCACTTTCATTGCTTAACACCAAACACATTGTATTCAGATTACTCACTATAAACCACTTAATGTTTCTCCACCCAGAAGATATCTATAGGGACACATGAGGTAATACATCAGTCACTTTTCTCTAGAAGATTTGGACTTTGCTCTCATAAAGCTATATTTGCTGTTCTGTTGCTGAACATGACTCCTGTCAGGCAGAATACATTGAAGTTGAAGGTCCACACCCAAGCTCCTGTAATATCTGTCTGAACAGGCTCACTTTGTTCTGCTGTTTTGCTCCTGCTGTACTTCAGGTCGAGCTCCCAGCGTTACTCTCTTGCTGCCAGACTTTATGCTTTTCCAGAGTTGTTCATCTAAAGCAGACATGTTTCTAGCATTTGAGGTATATTGAGAACCAAGGCCGAGTCCATCATCACATTTTGGCTTTAGTGAAGACAACACCAAACAAAAAAGAAGAAAATAATTTTTATTAATTTTATTTGAGGTAAAAAATTAAATTAATTGTAATATTGAGGTCATATCGTCCAACATTAACTCCAACTCATCAGTGCTGCTCCACCACCTCTCTGGCGCTGTATTGACGACAGTGTTAGGCCTGGTGTGCTCAAAGGTTATGAAGGTTTTCAGGTTTCTTTCAGGCTTGTTGGACCTGAGCTTTCCAGAAACCATGATCAGGATTGGGCACCCTTGCCTAATGTGCTCCCATCCCATTGGTCAATGCTTTTAGAGATGATACAAGCTGTTTGTAAATAAACCAATAATATCAGACATATAGTGTAGCTGTGAGATGGGAGAACTTCCCAGTTTAGCCCGCCTTTCTCTCCTCCTCTGAGGCTCAGTCCTCCCTCACTGCCTGCCCTGACCACTCCTCTCCTCCCTCCCCTCGTCCTAGTGCCTGGAACGTGCTGAGAGAGGAGGAACACAGTGAGGGAAAGTTACAGAGACTCACTTTCTCTTACACACATAGAGCACGCCGGCAGCAAACATGGGCCAGTTCTTCAGCTGGTTTCGGGGCTCGCCAGACACTCCAGCCCTGCAGGACATCTCAGTGGAACAACAGGTCACTCTTACTGGATATAATCAATCTAAGATCTCAGTAAGAGGTGTTATGAGTGTGTGTATGTGCATGTACTATATGTGTGTGTATTTTCTCTATGATCAGAAGTAAACTGACCACTGCTTTGAGTGCATTTTGACTTTCTGAGCATTTTGCACAATTACAAAAGAGGGCAGGGCAGGAGACAAGGAGACTGCTGGCCTTGACCCAAGTTAGCCAGAGTTCTGCAAGGAGGGGGAGCAAAGGAATGTGTGGACTCTGCTGGGAAAAAATGTCCCTGACCTCCAGATCTGGACTAATAATTTTAACTGGGCTTGTGTCTGACAGCAATGATGGTGCCATGTTTAAAGTCCATGTCTTTAAGGCAGTTTCGCAACATACTGTGGTTGTTGCTGCGTGTTTAACCTCTTAAACTCTTCAGATCCAGTGCTGGGTCCCAATTTCTATTCGTCACTCATTGTTTACAATGTTTTCCATGTGTATACTGGATAATAATCACAAATAAAGCTAGTGGACAGTCACTGGGTCAGCCTTTACTGTCACTGGGGTGAAGGTTACTTCTTCAGCCCATTTAAGTTAGGTAATAAACAGTATCAGATTGTAATCAGTATCAGTTCATTATAATGAACATATTAGAAGTAGAATTGACTCATCTTACCTTGTCCTGCCTTTTACATTTATTTTAAGATTCAAATCTGCTCCTTTCTTCTGGAAAAGTCCATGTTGAATATTTAACATACACTGTTGGAGCTTAAGGACCATGACGAACCTTTAAGAGGTCATTGACATTGTTTGTATCTTGCTGGACTAAAATGTGCCTGTGTTATTCCGACAGTGCCGGGAGGAATGAAGGTCTCAGATCTTTTAAAGGAATGTTAGTAGGTGTGTACTCCTGTGAGGCAGTAAAACTCAGAAAAGTCTGAAAGGTTGTGTTTGGTAGGGTGTGAACACTGAGTGTTAAATTGTATCCGTGTAAAAGGCCATGAAAAGCTCTAGTTTGCTGTGTGTTGCAGTTTTTTGATGTGGTTTTCTACTCTAACATGTTTACACAGTGGTCTTTTTCCTGCCCCCTTATCAGTGAGACACTTCCTGCAGCTAAGAGGTCATACAAACATGAGAAGCATTGATAGATAGACACAGATAGGCAGACAGACAGACAAACACATTTACTGGTTGACAGTTAACAGGTAGAAATACAGGGAAACTATATATGTACTATACATGTAGGTATTGTGTGTTTGAGGTATTGTGTACAGTGTTATGTACAGGCGGTGTGAGGTATTGTGTGCAGCGTTGTGTACAGGCGGTGTGAGGTATTGTGTGCAGCGCTGTGTACAGGCGGTGTGAGGTATTGTGTACAGCGTTGTGTACAGGCGGTGTGAGGTATTGTGTGCAGCGTTGTGTACAGGCGGTGTGAGGTATTG
>BRDA01000658.1:34367-45342 GCA_036984385.1 Crenuchus spilurus
AGTTTTGTGGCGTTGAAGAAAACGTGGCCTTTGAAGACGTTTTTTGTTTCTGAAGTCCTTCCCTCGCAGATGCTGTCTGATGGTTATTGAGCTGCAGTCAGCACCAGTAATGGCCTTAATTTGGGTAGAGGATCGTCCCATGTCTTGATGGACAGCCAATTGGATCCTGCGGCTCAGCGCTGGTGAAATTTTTTTGGGTCTACCACTTGTCTTTTTTGTTCCATATCCCTCAGGATCATTTAAAAAATGCTAAATGACTGTCTTACTGCGTCCAACCTCAGCAGTGATGACACGTTGTGAGAGGCTTATGCAGCTCAACAGTCCGACACGTTCACAGTCACTGAGCTTTTCTGCTTTTGCCATCAGGAGGTCTCGGCAGTGTAAACACTTGACAGAAAATGACATGGAAGCTAAAGTTTTGTGCAGATTTTGGCTTTTAAAGGCTGTGGTCTCAAACTTTTGATCAGCTGACAAAATCATGTTTCAGTGAAAATGCAGTTTTCAAAAAATTGGCTGCTTAAAACTTTTTGTCTCTTGTGCTGATTTCTTCTTTTAGCATCGTGAAGCTCTACTTAGAACCTTCTTAAGATCTTAAAAAATTCTTGCCATTTTTTAACTGGTCTTAAGGTTTTGATCAGGAGTGTATCCTGCAGTGATGTTACAACATGTGCCGAAAATGTTCATGCCAAGCGCACATCTACCCAACACTCCATGTTGTGAAAGGTCATCCACCAGTAACCCTGTTGTTTCCTCCTTTACTGTGCACTGATACATTATACATGGATCTGCGCAGTTCTCAGGGTGAAATAACCAGCATCCTGTGCTGTGACCACAAGAATAACTGAGGAATTTAATGTCTCACTGTAGCAGTAGGCGACCGATGGAGACGGCTGGACGGGCTCCGGCCTCCACTCCTACAGCCACAGATATTAGTCATCACAAATTAGCCCCATCTACCTGCTCTGTAATTATACATATCAGTCTTTTTCACGCAGACTGAGGTTTATTTAATTTACATTTCATCACCAGATCTTCATTAGCATTAAAGTTATTCAGTTGTTTGGAGAAAGAAGCAAACCAGACAAATCTTAATAGGGAACAAAGCAACATGTGATGTTCACCTCCTCTGTGGGAATATTTACTTTTCTGGCATATGAAGTTGTTGTTTTTTCTTAATGTTCTTTTTCAGTTTTACTTATTTAGTTACTGTTAGTTCTCACAGACTATCTACATGGCTTAGGTATCATGGATGGGCATCATGATCATCATCAAATGGATCAAACTGGCTTTGCTGGGAGTCAACCAGTTGGAGAACTTGCAACCTCCTTACTGGTCGAGCCACTGTAGCTCTTATTGAAATGTTAATGCCAGTGTGGATATGATGCAGATGCTAGAATCTAGACTAGTGGTCAGGTGGGTGTACTACATCAAGACTAAAACCATTTTTAACTCTTTGGGTTCACCTCCCTTACCCATCCATGAACAGAAAGACGTTTGGGCTTTGCAGCAGTCAGCTGAGGTCAGTTTGAGTTCACTAACCGTATGATTGAGTGGCCACCTGACGTCATAAGACAGCTCGCCAACCAGGAGACCAGATTATGTTGGGTTCTGTTGAGAATGTTTGATGTTGGAGTTGTTTCTCTAATTCTCCATCCATCTTTATTCTCTCCATCTTCTTCTTGCTCTTATTGTGATGTGCATTGCACTTTTGGCTGCACCAGCACATGGCACATGATGTAACTGTCCCTTTGATCTGTTCTGCAGGTACAGGTGTGTCCGCCTGCCACCAAAGCCAGTGCTCCGGTGAGTCTGCTCTCCTCTTTATCTCCTCTGTGCTGACGTTGCTAGTGTACATATTAGAGAGCATGTGAGTTTGCATGTGCAATATGTGTGCAGGCGCCTGCTGTAGATCCATTAGATGCCTTGGCTGGCACTTTGCCATCCTCAGAGCCTCTGGTTCCTAAAGCTCCACAGTTCACTGGACCAAAAGTCAAAGAGGTAAGTCTCTTGAGCCCTGTTCATATTGGATTACTTTTGTTCAGGTCTCTTCAGGGATAAAACTCTCAAAACTGGTTTGTGGTTGATCTGTGTGCTATAAGACGGCCAAGAATCTTTTATTTTCAAACACCTGGCTAGAAAATCCCCCCAAGTGGCTCAGTGGACTAAGGTGCTGTCACTATGATCTGAGGATCGTGAGTTTGATTCCTGATCATGCTGCTTGCCATCTTCAGCCAGGACCTCGAGACAGCAAAAAATGGGCAGTGCTCTCTCTGGGTGGGTAATGTCAGCTGGCTCAGGTGTGTGCCAGGTGATCCATCAGAACTGGGGATCCTGCGCTTTCCTCTGAGTGCGTTGGCTGCCTGGTGGTGATGTATAGCGATTTGAAAAGAGGCGGAGCTTGACTTCACATGCATCACAGGAGGCCTGTGCTAGTCTGCACCCTCCTAGAGTCAGAGACATTACAAGTGATAGAGAGAGTCATCGAATGGGCGGGTCGAATGACTATCACAGAGGAGCTCCTGTAGAACATCTTACCCAGTGTACAGTTAATCCAATCTGAACCGGGCTTTGATTTGATTGGTGCACTTGCTTGTGTGTGGACGCTTGTTAACAGCCTGTGTTTTGCTATGTTATGGGATGTATAACAGTGTATGTTGCATGTCTCAGCCTGGTCTAACCTCAGAAAAGGCTCATCGTTGTGGGGAGGACGAGCGCACACTGCCACCAGGATACAGATTGGAGGACATGGTCAGTCTAACATGGTTAACATACCTGTGTGCTACTACAGCTTTGATTCCCATGCTCACTGTCATCAGCATCTTCAGTCTCCACAATCTCAGCAAACCCAAACCTGAGACTCTATTTAACAAGTTTACACAGTAATACATGATATCTAAGCTTGTTCATCTAGTCTACATATCTAGTATTTCTCATTTTGAAGCTTATTTTACAATTATTTAACTACTTAAGACACTAAAACTCAAACTGTATTGTTGGGACTTTATGCAGATTCAGATTTGTGCCACAAGAGGGCGCCTTCAGCATCACAGACACTGGGTGCTCAGTTCTATTTGTTTGGGACTCAAACATCAACACTTACTGTAACTGTAAATGTGACACATGCTTAATTTGAAGCCGAATCTATAATTAGCAGCTCTGGATGGTCAGAAATGAACAAGTTGAGTAGAAAGAAGAGAGTTTTAGCTTTTATATGACTCCTCCCCTTTTTGTGTGGATGTTAAAGAAGAAGAAAACACTGAAACTTTGAATAGATGCTGGTCCCACCAGTAGGTCAAGGCTATTGAGTCTTGAAACAAGCAAAATTTTAAGATGTCTGGTGATAATAAATTTACAATTTGTTCACAATGAGAAATATTTGATTTTTATTCTAGATTTAAGATGGCTGCTGACTTGCTGAGATGTCTTTTTGTAGTAAGGACTTCATGTTAACACTGTGACTTCCACTAATCTCTCCAGGAAAAGAAGGTTCCAGCTGGGGTACCAGATAAACCCAAGGAGGTTCCCAAGGTAAGAGGGAGTGTAACAACTTTTCTAGTCTAATTTTTGTCTTTTTCTCTGCACCATGCTATATTTGTACACTGCAAACAACAATGATCCATAACATTAAAACCATGTCCTTATACAATTATTGTTAATTTTAGCTGCACTGACCATATTGGTAGACTTTGTAGTTCTACACTCTGGGTTTTCTATTTTCTGCTCCCCGCTCGCTCACTGCTCGAAACTTTTTGTATTCACTCTGCTCCCGCTCCCACTTCTCACCGGGGTTTTAAATATCCTGCTTTGTGCTCGCTCCACTTTCTTTTTTGCAACAATGTGTTTACACCATGCGCGGCACGGTGGCTTAGTGGTCAGCACGTTCGCCTCTCAGCGCTGAGGTTTTGGGTTCAAGTCCCCATCTGAGCGGAGTTTCCATGTTCTCCCTGTGTCTGCGTGGGTTTCCTCCGGGTTCTCCGGTTTCCTCCCACAGTCCAAAAACATGGAGGTCAGGTGAATTGGATACTCTAAATTGTCCATAGGTATGTATGTATGTGCACCCTGTCCTGGGCTTAGTTGAATAGTGTAATGCCCTGCCCTGCGCCAGTGAGGGGGTGGGGGACTAACCGTGACCCTGATAAGGACTGAGCGGGTGTGATAATGGATGGATGTGTTTACACCAGAGAGGCAGTGACAGCTTACCACGGTTTGGACACATACAGTTACTTTCTCAGTGGAAAATTTGGGAGTATTTGTTGCTATAGTAGTGAGGGTGTCAGGATTGTATATGATGAGGATGGAGCAAATTTAACACTGTGTAAAACTACTCTGTGTGGTTTGTAGCTAAGAAGGAGGGAGATGTATGTGCGTGGCAGGGTAAGTTAGCTAGCGGTATGAAAAGGAAAGCACGTGTTTACCCTTTTAGGGTACAGTGTGCAGCTCCTAATGACCTGATTTAACAGTGTTGGTGACTCAGATTAGGTGACGTTTGCAGTCGTGTTGCAGCAGTTTTTATGGCTGTAAAACCCTCCTACTTAAGTTCTGATTGCTGAATGTATGAATGTGCTGTTTTGGTTGTTTATTAAAGAAAATGTAAAATTGTTGAACCTGCATTGTTCTTATAGATTAATCCAAAACTGCCAGATAAACCAAGCATCTCGCTGTCTTTTGGTAATCTGTACTTTCATTTGTGAAAGCTCATTTGTCCCTGGCCTCAGGGAACATCTAACAACTGAACAACATGGTCCTAACTTTCATTTCAACATCCTGTCAATAAATTAATGAACAAGTCTGACGAATACAAGAAGTGGCTGTAGCTTACATCCATTTTTTGGAACACTGTTTACCACTGAGCGTCACTTCCTACACTTCACATTCATGTGAAACAGTCTATAGGCGGGTTCCATATTGAATCTCTGGTGGTAGTGATGACCTCTACACACTCCTGTTCACACTCACTATTAGAAGTTTTGATCACTAACACTGTGATGATGTTAATTCTTGTTTTAGTTTCTGATTTTGAGAAGCACGTTTTTGTAGTACCTGCAGTGGTACAGGATGGGGGCGGGGCTAACAGGAGATCAGTGTCCTCTGTTGAGACGGGTTTCTCAGTACACCTGTGCTGAAGACTTAATTAAAGTAATCATTTTAAATGATATTCTGCATATTTGCTGTTTATTTATACCAGCAAGAAAATAAGAAAAATCCACAAATGTCCCTGTAACACAGTCGTCCTGCCCAGCCAAATCCTAATGCAGGGGTGGAGAACCGAGGGCCAGAGTCCAGCACAGTCTGCTGACTTTTCTAATCTGACACAACTAAACCTGATATTTACCAGCTGAGCTGAATCAGGTGTTCAGGAAGGTGACCAAACTATGCAGGAATCCAGCCCTCCAGGTCCCCACCCCTGTCCTAAAGACACACACTCATCCTTCACAAAGCCCATAGACATACATTACATGTCCAAATGTTTGTGGACACCCCTTCTTATGAATGCATTCAGCTGCTTTAATGATGGCTGTACTTTTATGATGATGAATGATGAAAATTCTTTTGGGATGAGTTGGTGATGAGGTGGTAGTGATCACCCAACATCCTTACCTCACCAAGTACAATCAGATACTCACAGCAATGCTGCCAAAATCTATTAGAGAACCTTCCCTGGATAGTAGAGACATTATTATTATTATTATTATTATTATTATTATTATTATTAAATGATTGCAGAAGAATGATTGAACAGGCATCCCGACACTTTTATCCATATAGTGTAAGACGTGTACACTGTATACAGCAACTGAAGAGTTTGTAGTTATTAATCGATTAATCATGAACAAAGCCTTGGCTACTGGTGATTGTTTTTCATGACGTGTTTAGAGAAGTGCTGTTGGTGGTTTTGGTATTTTGGGGTGTGTCTGTACTTTTCCGGCCTTTGAAATCTGAAGTTAAGCCTGAGGCGCCCCCGTGTGTAATATTTTAGTATTACAGAGGTATTTGCTTTTGCTGTGTTGTTTATTGTTTTGTGTGTGTGTGTGTGTGTGTGTGTGTGTGTGTGTGTGTGTGTGTGTGTGTGTGTGTGTGTGTGTGTGTGTGTGTGTGTGTGTGTGACATCACTTCTGATAGCCCTTAACAGAAGATGAGGCCTTGGCTTCTCTCTCTGCTGGATTTGTATCTTCTGCAGTTCCAAGTGCACCAAAATCAACACCGGTGAGTAATCAATATCTATGAATTTCAATGCATTTCTATTAATTATAACCCTCCCGTTCTTCGCTTGCTTCTCTGCATTCCCAGAAGTTCCCCTGTGGCCATGTATAGTTTAACCCTGGCGTGGTCTTTATATTCTGTATACTCCCCTTGTCCTAAAGGTGAAGAATGCGCCACTAAATTAAAACCCCTCAAATAAAGCAGCTTTATTAATTTTAACCCCAAATCTGTTTTATTTCAAGAAATTCAATTTAAATGAAAGTCATTCATTATAAACTATATAAATAGGCCTTTATATTATAACACACCTGTCATAGCTGTTTTCTTTACTAACCTGGAGGATTATTATTATTATTATTATTATTATTATTATTATTATTATTATTATTATTAAGACACTGAATATTTGTTACAAATTTTTTGTTGGAGTCTAAGAAAGTAGCGGAAATGTGCAGAAAGCTGGTGGTGGATAATTTTTGAGCATTAGGACATCCAAAGAGTTCATATTTACATTATCAGCTTGTCTCTTGGTCACAGTCTACTGCCAAAGCTCCACCTGGTGGTGCAGGGAGTGGAGCAGTGGTTGGAACCGGTGGAGTAGGTGGTGCAGGGAAGCCCACCACAGACCCTGTTAAGGTCAAATGTGCTGCACCTGTGAGTACAGTGGATGGAACAGGAGCAGCAGGTGGAGTAGGTGGTGCAGGGAAGCCCACCACAGATCCTGTTAAGCCCAAAGATGCTCAACCTGTGAGTGCAGCGGGTGGAACAAGAGGAGCAGGAGCAACAGTTGGAGTAGGTGGAGCAGGAAAGCCCACCACAGACCCCATTATGGCCAAAGATGCTCCAAAAGACAAAGCCCAGGTATTCAGAAGGCCTGTTTAGGCCTGGATCATGATGTTCTGTATATGATGCTCCTCTTCATTGCTTTGCTGGACGTGGATCTCTTCATGCTGCTTCATTTTCTCAGATTTCTGGTTCTGTGCTTTAAAGAGAATGGCCTGGAAAGGTGTTTTTTTACTTGAGTTACATAGTTCACCATATTTGGGCATGTATTGGTCTTTCATTGTACTGGTGTGGTGGATCTTTTTGAACAAAGTGCATGACTTTGGGAGCTGGTCAGTGGAATGTCTGAGAAGATAAGGGTCATCTTTTCTGTCCACTTTGTGTCAAACTGCTGCTTTTTTGCCTTGACCTCAATGAGTTTGACCTAAGATATGGTCTTCTGCTTCATCACTGGACATGTTAACTTTGGATGTGAGTTGTGTTGTTCTGTGGACAGTCATGCATGTATACTAGTGCATCTAAAAAAATTAGAACATGAAAAATGTTCATTTTTGTTCAGAATTTGACACAGAAAGGTAAACTGTCATATTTTATATTCATTAGAAAGTGACATTTTTAGCCTTTTTTAAATCTGGAACCGTATGTATGTATGAAAATCAGAAATCCAGAATTTGAAAAACTTAAAATATTTCATTTATAAGTTTTTGAATGAAAGTCACTTTTACATTTCATTAGTAAATCAGCTGCTAGAGTCTGGAGGAAGAGTGGAGAGACACACAATCCAAGTGTCTGAAGTCCAGTGTGCAGTTTCTGCAGTCTGTGATGCTTTGAGCTGCTGCTGTTGCTCCAATGTGTTTAGTCCAAAGTCAACACCTACCAGCAGATTTTACAGCACTTCATGCTTCCATCTGCTCACAAGCTTTATGGAGATGCCCAGCAGCTGCCCACAGTGCCAACATTACTACTGACCATCATATTACTGTGACTGACTGACCAACTCATCAGCTATAAGTCAGACTGATCAACATTAAAGCAGAAAAAGGCTGAAATATGTCACTTTATGTGTAATAACTATAAAAAATGACAGTTTACCTTTTTGAATTAAATTGTGAACAAAAATGAACTTTTTGATGATATTCTAATTTTTGATGTATGACTGTACTTCAAATAGAGCACCGTGGCTTCATCCTCCAAACCAGAACCAGAACCCCTGAAGATGACAGGAGTGACTAAACCCTCTGCCACTGCTAATGTCCCAGGAAGCACAACCCAAAAGGATGATACTAAAGCAAAAGAAGCGAAGGTATTTTCGTAAGGACTGAGGACGATCTAAAGAAAGTATAGTCTAGACCACTGACATGGAAAACTTCATTGTTTTCTTCTCTTACATGTGATGAGAGGATGGTCTGAGTGAACTGTAAACAGGGTGTATCATCTGAACTTCTCAGCAAGTGAATTCATCTCATATGTAGTCTATATTGTGAACAGAGTTGGCTTATGATTAAGAATATTTTATTTAAGACTATTAAATGTAACTTAAAATGGGCATCAAAAATGTAGCAAATTGTGAGAAAAAATAATTCGTTTTTTTTTTTTTTTTTTAAGTTAAACAGCTTTGTATTTTATATTCATTACATATTAAGTGACATATTTCAAGCCTTTTTTGTTTTACTCTTAATCAGTATGACTTAAAGCTCCAGTATCTCAAATGATTAGAATATTTCCTTTGGTGTAGTATCAGCATTAAAATGTCACTTTACATGTAATTAATATAAAATGTAAGACATTAAATAATGAACATTTCACTTTTTCATGACTCAACATTTTGGAGATGTACTAGTACTTGTTTAAGTAATTAAAAAAATTAATTTTGGCAGATACATTTGATTGTTTTAAGATAAGTGCTTATAATATGCAAAATGATCTGACACTATAGTGAGAATTTGACTTAATCAACTTATAACAGTTAGAAATGTGTAGTCAAATGATATATGAGTTTATAATAAACTCACAACATTCTCAAAATGAGAATTAGACATTTAGCCTAGACTTACATTGATTTCACTTGCTAATATATCATTTCATGTGTAATGATTTCACTCTTCAACAAATGGATGAAGTGAGAGTCTAAATGTCTCATCTTTCTCATTTTGAGAGGCATTTAAACATTTTTCTTGTATTAAGTAACTGAAGTAAGACAGTAGAAGTTGAATGTTTACCAGCCCTGACCAATAATAATGATGATATAATAATGAATAAGTTCCTTGGTGCATATCTCGCAAAAAGACAATAAAAAATAATTTTCTTTAATATGGCCCAATGCCCCGCCCACAGCTTGATTTGATTGGACAACATGTGAAGTAAATTCAATCAAACTTCCTTTTTTTTACACCTGTCTTAAGCTCAAATCTCTTTATTTTTATGTTCTGATATTAAACTATGTTTATTTAACTGAAGTCATGAGTAAGAGCTGCATCTTTGTAAAATTTCACACTACAAATGCAAAAATGAATGAATATCAGTGCCCAACATATTGGTTAACAGTGTCATTGATTACTAATAATTGGTATTGGTGTCAACACTGAAAAATCATATTCGTGAACCCCTAACTGGTAGATTAGATTAGATTAGACTCAACTTTTGGCAATGTGATTGCACAAAACCTCCACATTTAACCCATCCATGCAGTGATACACACACTAGAGGCTGTGAGAACATGTGCCTGAAGCGGTGGGCAGCCCTATACACGACACCTGGGGAGCAGTTGGGTTTTTTGTACTGAAATGACTAAGCAAGTTGACGTCTTATAAAAAGATTAATTATAGTATGAGACATATGAGATATTTAGACTAGATTTAAGATGTTCTGATTTGTTGCAGTGCTGTGTCGGTGTAAATGTTGTGTTAGCATCATCATACTGTGTAATTATGTAAGACGGGTCACTTTGTTGTGGTCTGCAGGTTCAAATGGACGTCTCTGCTCCAGCAGCCAAAGCCAGTGCTCCAGTGAGTCTGTTCTCCTCTATTATTTATGAATGCTGTGGGTGCTGCTGCTGCTTGCATTAGAGAGCATGTTTGCATGTGCAATGCTGAGCTGCTGTCTGCGCAGGCGCCTGCTGCAGATCTGTTGGATACCTTGACACTTGAAAATCTGCCATGCTGGAAGTCTTTGGTGTGTGAAGCTCCTCAGTTTACAGAAGCAGAGGAGGTATGCATGCTCTTTGCTCTGCTTGCTTGTGTGTACATGCTTGTTTGCGGTGTTGTGGGCTGTGTGCTGTAACAGTGTGTGTTGCATGTCTAAGCCTTGCCTAAGCTCACACGCTGCTAACTGTGGGGAGTCCGAGCATACAAAGCCTCCTGGGTACAGAGAGGAATACATGGTCAGTCTGGCAGGGCTCTCACCTGTGCTCTTATGACTTCCAGCTAAGGCATTTACCTTCTAAAAACATTCCCCAAGCTTTGGGATTTCTGTGAATAGTCTTATATTAAATAATTGTGATTGTGAGTGTAATTTAAAAAGGTAAACGGTCATATTTTGTATTCATTACACACAAAGTGACATTGTAGTCTGTGATGCTTTGAGCTGCTGCTGTTGCTCCACTGTGTTTAGTCCAAAGTCAACACCTACCAGCAGATTTTACAGCACTTCATGCTTCCATCTGCTCACAAGCTTTATGGAGATGCCCAGCAGCTGCCCACAGTGCCAACATGACTACTGACCATCATATAAGGGAAATTACATCCTTGATTTCCCTGAAGGAACCACCTAAAGGGATCAATTAAGTACTATCTATCTATCTCTATATCTATCTCTCTCTCTATCTATCTCACTATCTCTCTATCTATCTCTCTATCTCTCTCTCTCTATCTCTCTCTCTATCTCTCTCTCTATGTCTCTATCTCTCTCTCTCTCTCTCTCTATGTCTCTATCTCACTCTCTCTCTCTATGTCTCTATCTCACTCTCTCTCTCTCTCTCTCTCTCTCTCTCTCT